>CAJHZI010000694.1:222500-225000 GCA_905160935.1 Enchytraeus crypticus | reverse complement strand
ATGTCGGTGTCTTTTACGTGGTACAGTATCAGTTGATGATATTACAATAAAATGCAATACAGCCAAGTTTTAAAGTCCTGTTCTTACCCTAAAGACGATATTTTGGCTCGATTCTATCAGAATATACAACTGAAAGCAGTTCAGCTGCATCGGAATGTTCTTGAATATGCATGATATGCTGGAAATTTGGCTGGAGCCAGTGGCGAAACTGTTAAGATGCTCGACCGCGGATCAGTATATGCGGTGTTCAAATCCTGGGCTCAAATCACGTAACTGACATCGCTCTCGAGTGAGGAAACTGCCGTTAACACTAGCTTTACCAGCTTCAAAGGAAGCGAAAGCGAGATTCAAAATTGTGCCGTCCAGCAGCCAAGGCAGAAGCTTGTGCAGCTGGAAAAGGTTTGAGGAGGAAACGAAGGAGTTTTTAGTTAACCCAGAAGCGTGGCGGTGCACTACACAGGAATGAAAAAACCAAAAGCCAAGTCAATGTTAACGTCAGTTTCCTCACCCGAAAGCGATGTCGGTGGCGGCCGAGCCCAGGATTTGAACCCAACATATACTGAGACAGAGTATTTCATAATATCACATTTCGATAATGTGATATAAGAAAGAAATTGCTACTAATCGCAATATCGCTTTGTGGTATTTACTTGCTACTTTGGACTGATTTTCTGGATTATGAAACTTGCACCGTTTCAGGAACTTCATTTTGCTCGCCGCCTTGAGTTTGTCTCAGTAGTGCTCGATAGTGTCATTGATGACCGTAGCACTCTAATTGTTGTTATTTCCAAGTCGCTACTAACCTCGTGGCTTCAACTCAAATGTGCTACTGACTAAGCCACTAATAACAATCATTTTCTAAGTCACGTGACGTCAACCTATTAGATGCCTGATGCCTGACAGGCTCTAGAACGTCTAGCCGTCCCTTTGATTGATTAAACCAGTAATGTAACAGAGAAGTTCTAGTGGTGGAAGCCACAATGGGCTGTCTGTTGTAAACACGGCATAGCTGTCTGTGTTATAAAGTATCTCTGTAGACTCTCAGTTGCCCCTGCTTGATACCTGGTAGCAGTGTTTTCTGCGATTATTCGGCGGGAAATTTAATCTACTTCAGTGCGAGTTATAGTAATTATCGTTTTAACTGTGATTTGAAATGGCCTACTTCTCTTAATAAAATTAATTAATTTAATTTAGTTTAATTTTAATTAGTAAGTTGATTATAGCATAGAAAGTATTTCGCCTGTTGAATGATGATGTTGATGAGACGCTTGATATCTTCATCATCATTCTCATCCTCCCTTGTATTCCAGTTTAACCAGGGTCGGGATACAAATCAGAATGTGAAATAATTGATTAATTTTTTTCCTTCTTTCTTTATGTATATCTGTCATTCTTTTTAACTCGATCTCAATTCATAAATTCTTTTTTCATTGTTTTTCAATTCAGTCTCTCTTTCTCATTATTTTAGATTTCTGCTTATTAAGAGTTTAAGATTCATATTCTCACACAGGCCTAACATTCTGAACGAAAAGAAAGGCTGCTTGGCAACAACCTCTCCCGATGAGCAAGAGGTCATAGGTTCTAAACCCAGCCCGCTGCATGTTGCAGTGCTGCTGTGGTGACAAAACAGACGTTAAACTCTGCAATATAGCCAGGGAGCTCACATATTAACTTAATAACATGAAATGCAGCCTCTGGTTTGAAATACGACTGTTCCGATAGGTTATCTTCCTGGCTGGAGCCAGTGGCGATGTCGGTAAGATATTCGACCGCGGATCAGTAGGTGAGTGTTCAAATCCTGGGCTCGCCCGTTACTGACATCACTTTCGAGTGACGAGACTGACGTTAACATTAGCTTTATATAATAAATTCGTAGAGTTGGCAAATTAAAATTTGTATCGAATATATCCTAGTTTAATTTCCGCAGGCTATGTTATTTTTTGCTAGTGCGTGATTTTGCATTATTAATCTAACAGATGACAAATGCAATTATAATTGATGTTGGATACTGAAGCTTTGAATATGCCTATATTTTTTGCGTGATACAGATATAGTAATTAAAAAGATCCAATAAATCATTGTTGTGTTCTTTGAAAAAAGTGACATGATGCAATTCGATAAACGTTCTGATGTTTGGAGTTCTTATAGGTGATGGTCGAGTTGAGAACATAGGTTGAACTATAGTGCTCGAAGTTGTCATTGATGACTGTAGCACTCTAATTGTTGATATTATTATTATGTGCTTTGAACTTGTCATTTGACAGAACACTATAAATGCTGGCGTTAGAAGCTGCATTTCACTTTTAGCACAATACCATAGATTTGTTTTGATTATTTCTAGGTATGCGCTAACGAGCGGTTAATCATACTGGTTACATTTGCAGGATTTTTTCTCTCTCTAGCGTTGAACTCTTAAGTATTTAGATTATCAGAAAATCTCAGATTGGAAGAAGAGTAGATCAAGTCTAAATAATAGGTAAGATTTTATACACATTTAGCA
>CAJHZI010000694.1:0-217500 GCA_905160935.1 Enchytraeus crypticus | reverse complement strand
TTATGCTTCTCTAAAATGCCTTCAAGACCGAAAACTGACGTGATTGTCGTTTATCTACGTATGAAATATCTCATTTGAATCTTTTGACTTCCGGTTGAGTGGATTGATCCAAGAAGAGATGATTCGAATAGCTGGGGGAAAGCGTATAACCAGAAGTCAAACTATGGGTCCAAGGGTCAAAGACTCTGAGTATTCCTAGTTTAAAGTCTATTATTGATCGTTAAGGAGCATTTTATGGATTTTGGAATTTGCACAGTTGGTGGATTACATTGTACTCGCCGGCTTGATTTTGACTCAATGGTGCTCGAAGTTATCATTGATAACTGTAGCACTCTAATTGTTTTTATTAATATTACTATTATTTTTATTGTATCATTCCTTACATGTACGTGCAAACCGTGACAGGCAGAAAGCATGTGGTTGTGAAGAAATGATTGGAATAGTTTCGTAAATGCAGAGTGCTACTTATGTCCCGCGAAGCCCTTGCTCTGTTTAGCGATGTTTACTTTACATAATACGTCGTAATCTTTCGTGATATTCGCCTCTTAACCTTGATGCAACTGATATGACAATGCGTCTATTCGTGCGGCTTCTTTCAAAAGCATTTCAAAACATGCTCTGAGCTCGGCAGAGTTGAAGATAGTCCTTTGTCCTCTTTATTTCAGTCTATTCAGCGTGTGACTCCTACGCAATCTTACTGCTATTAGCAGCAATTGTATCTATTTTCAACCATTAAAATCTGTGGAGACGATGAGCTTACTTCTTAGACCAATCAATTAATCGATTAAGTATTCCAATCAATTAATGAATGAATCGAGTCTACCTTTCTTTTAATCACCAAATAAGTTTTTAGCTACTTGAAAGCTCTCCATATAAAAACCACCGCAACGCTTATTGTGTAGTAATATCGACACCGTCACTGTCTGGATTCAGTGGCGATGTCGATAAGATATTCGACCGCGGATCAGTATGTGCTGTGTTCAAATCCTGGGCTCGCCCGTCACTGACATCGCTTTCGAGTAACGAAACTAACATTAAAATTAGCTCTACCAGCTTTTAATATAATTTTAATGTATAGTCTAGGATGGGTAGTAAAACAACAACAAAACAGCTAGTGCTACTGTCGTCAGTGACAATATCGAGACTTTGGAACCAAAGCTAAGCCGACTAGCAGAAACCAAGTGGTCCAATATGGTGCAAATCCAATAACCAGAAAACCAGTCCCAAGTAAAATACCGTTCCCGATTAACGCTAAAAAAGCTAATGCTAACGTCAGTTTCCTCACTCGAAAACGATGTCAGTGACGGGCGAGCCCAGGATGTGAACCTCGCACATACTGATCCGCGGTCGAGTACATTACCTACATCGCCACTGGCTCCAGCCGGAGCAGCTCAATTTTAACCTGTTAATTACGCTGGTCTGTGAACGTAATTAAAACAAATTCTGTTCTGAAGAGTGCTCTACGATTTTATGCGATAATCAGGGAATTAAAATCTTTAATAAAATAAATTAACCGATAGATCAATGATACATTTGTTAATTTTTTGACATTTTTTCAAATACCAACTTATTGGTTGACTGATTATCGATATTACCAATTTCTGATTCATTTATTTATTTGTGATTGATTTTAGAAAAGCTTTAAAAGAGAAGAACAAAGAAGAGAATGATTCAACAAAGATTGATCTTCTATGCATAACTTTTCTACGGCAACTGTCTGTGTGTCCTTAAAAGAATTGAACTAGAAAAATCTTGTTGAAGCGGTAGAAGAAGCAACAAATACAGTAGATAAAAACTGAGAATAAAAGATGATAGAAAAATTAGCAGATAAGTTCAATCAACAATGTCGGCATCTTTAACACAACTTCAGTAGCTGCAGCAATACTTAACGCTTTAAGTCTCTCAGATATTTTAATTTTTGGATGATTTTGTAAATTTAAATTGAGCGAAGTTCAGCGCTAGAGCGCAGATGATTTCATTACTTTGCGACAGATATTAACAAATTTTCGCACAATGACAATTCGACGCATAAGAGAAGGATTGCAGTGGAGGACATTTGGAAGGTCTCTAGGACTTCTGGTTCTCCTCTCATCTCTCCCATCCTCTCTCTGCCAGAATGGTGGTCAGTATGACACGCTTTGGCTCACTTGTAATTATAATTATTATTAATTGCTTAATTAATAATAATAATTTTATTGCATTGTATTTTATTTTATTTTACTTTTTTATTATATAACATTGCACTGTATTGTATTTATTGTATACTATCGAATCGTACCGTATCGTATCTTATCGTATCGCACCGTATCGTATCGTATCGTATCCTTTCTATAGCAGCTCTATCTATCGTAACTCAGCGTTTTAATGCTGTCTGCGTTCATGGCACATTGGCGAATGCGACCTCCCAGAGCGTAGAGGAATTATTTTAAAGTTCTTTTTCATCTTTCTTTTAATTCAATAAAGTCTTTCCTTTATCTTAATTTTAGCCCAGGGCCCTATGTAGCCAAGCCAATTAAAGAATAATAATAACAAGGGTTTAACGTCCGTTTCCTCACCCAAGGTTGGTGTTCAGGGACTTCCCCACAGCATACATCACTACAGATCATTTCATTCAAATCAATCTGCAAAAAAATGTGCTAATGAGAAGTAAGGTCCTATTAATTGGTGCATGCGTTATTTCCGGATTGCTGAAGAATAGACCAACCGTCAACTGCACTTTCCGTATTAGGCGACAAAGCAGAAGAATTAAAACCACCGCGCAAAAAGGATATTTGGTTTGTGAACGTCTAGCCTTCAGAAATTGCTACAATTTTGTAACGAATTGAAAAGAAGGTCAATTTGTATCCCAACCCTTTTTAAGCTGAAATTCAAAGTTAAAAGAAGATGATTATGATGATTAATTGCATAATATATAACATATTGATATAAATTATTTAACAAAAATTGAAATTAATATAGAATTAGATTAGTATAATAGTAGAATGTTAATAGATTATTTCATATACAGGAATATAAAATAGAAGTAATTTGAATTACGTTTTTACTTCATCGGGCACAATCATTGATACATAGGAATACAAAATAATCGTAGAGCCTAATTAGAATTACTTGGTTACAACACTTTCGCATCGGAGGTGGTTGCGGTCTGATGCGCTATATCATTTAAATAACTTCCTGTTGATTCAAATTTTTCAATGAAGGTAGTACAAGGACACTGTTACCAAGCATCTTAAGAAAGCTGTTGTGGTCAGGGCAGGCTACTTTACTGTTTAACATGCATCGTGTACTAAGAAGGAGTTCTTATATTCTGCGTATTGTATTGCATTGCATTGTATTGCATTGCATTGTATTGCATTGTATTGTATCATATTGTATTGCATTTTATTGTGTTGTATTGTATTGTGTTGTATTGTATTGCATTGTATGGTACCGTATTGTATTGCATTGTATTGCATTGCATTGTATTGCATTGTATTGTATTGCATTGCAGTGCTTTGTATTGCATGCACTACATTAAATTGCAATGTATTGAATTCCATTGTATTTTATTGTAATGTATTACTGTAGCAATTTATTATGTTTTAAGACATTGGATTGTATTGTATTGTATTGTATCGTATTTTGCTGCACTGCACTGCATTGCATTTCACTGCACTGCACTGCACTGTACTGTACGGTACGTGCATATTATTTATTTTATTGCATTGTATTTTATTTTATTTTACTTTTCTATTATATAACATTGCACTGTATTGTATTTATTGTATACTATCGTATCGTACCGTATCGTATCGTATGGTATCTTATTGTATCGTACCGTATCGTATCGTATCTTATCCTATTGTACCGTATCGTATCGTATCGTATCGTATCGTATCGTATCGTATCTTATCGTATCGTATCGCATAGAATCACATCGCACCGCACCTCACCGCACAGTACTGTATTGTATTGTATTGTTGCATTGCATTGCATTACATTGCATTATATTGTATTGTATTGTATTGTATCGTATCGTATCATATTGTATTGCATTTTATTGTCTTGTATTGTATTGTGTTGTATTGTACTGTATTGTATTGTATGGTACCGTATTGTATTGCAGTGCATTGCATTGCATTGCATTATATTGTATTGTATTGTATTGTATTGTATTGTATTGCATTGTATTGTAATGTATACAGAGATATGCAACACACGGAGCGACATAGTATTCATCGTGGATCAGTCAGGAAGTATCCGGGACTCTAATCCGAGGAACGGATCCTGGGACAACTGGCAGCTCGTTCTCGACTTCATCGCCACCATCATCAGAGCAAACCAGGTGCGTCTGTCACTCGTGTTGCAATAACTCTCTCTCTCTCTTAGTGCACTGCCTACTGGCAGGTCCATGGTATATAACGCCTCCACTCTTCCCTGCCTTCCGCTTTCCTCTTCATGTCCACATATGAGTCAGTTTTTAAATCATCTAATATACCTAATCTCGGCCTGCCCCTGCCTTTAGGTAGCAACAACAACATCGTAAAATCTCGTAAAGCCAAGGTTAAAGTCAGTTTCCTCACTCGACAGCGATGTCAGTGACAAGCGAGCCCAGGATTTGAATCCTCACACACTGATCCACCAACATCGCCACTGCCTCCAGCTAATAATATTTTTATTTTTTAAATCTTTAGTATAATTAAAATCAGTATAATTAAATATTATATTAGTGCCACTAACAGTACAACTATTTCTAAAAACAGTAGTAAATCAATAATATGCATTTCTCTCTCTTAGTGCACTGCATACTGGCAGGTCCATGGTACATAACGCCTCCACTCTTCTTTGTCTTCCGCCTTCCTCTTCATTTCCACATATGAGTGGGTCTTTAAATCATCTAACATACCTAACCTCGGCCTGCCCCTGCCTTTTTCCTTCCATTCTACCTTCTATGACCTCCTTTAATAGACCTTCCCCCTTAGAATGTGTCCTATCCATCTCTTCTTCCTCTTTCTTAATACATTTATGAACTGTCTATCTTTCCAACTCTCTCCAGGACTTCATTTGTAACCTTTTGAGTCCAGCTAATCCTCTCCATTCTTCTCCAAATCCACATTTCCAATGCCTCCAGTTTCCTATTATCTTCCTTCCTTAAGGTCCACGTTTCACATCCATACAATAGCGTGATCCAAACCAAAGTTTTCACTATCTTTATCTTTGTATCTTTTTTGTTAATAGTTCTTTTCTACTACCAAGGGCCGCTTTTGCTTGTGCAATCCTACTGCATATTTCCGTCTCACATTTCCCATCATCGGTTACAGTATGACCCAAGTATTTGAAACTCCTTACCTGTTCCAATTTCGTACCATTTATTGTGATATTAACTTAACCTTTATTATTGGACACTCTCATAGCCTTGGCCTTTTTTATATTAATCTTCATGCCATATCTTAGGGCCGTATCATTCAGCCTATCCATTATCTTCTGCAATCCAATCTCGCTGCCCGCTACCATTCCTTGGTCATCTGAAAATCGTACATCTTGTAACATATTTCCTCCTACTTTTATTCCTTCTTCCAAGTCTTCCATGGCTTCCTCCATCATTGCCTCAGCGTAAATGTTAAACAGCAGCGGCGAAATGCTACAACCCTGTCTTACTCCACGTCCTATTTCGCCTTCTTCTGAGTATTCTTGTTGCATTTTGATTACTGCTCTTTGATTCATGTACAAGTTCAAAATTAGTCTTCTATCTCTCCAGTCAATTCCTATTCTTTTTAAGATAGTCATCATCGTTATCCAATCAATCCTGTCAAAGGCCTTCTCGAAGTCTACAAAGCATACAAAACGTCATTTCCATATTCTAAGCTTCTTTCGCAAAGAACCCGCATTACTCCTATTGCTTCTCTTGTGCTACATCCTTTCCTAAAACCAAATCCATGTCTTGCTCAGTATCATCTCTGCTTTCGACTGAATGCGATTATTTACTATCTTTAATAAGATCTTCGATGCATGAGGTATTAAGCTGATTGTTCTGTAATCCGAACACACCACAGCATTGACTTTTTTGGGAATTGGAATCTTCACTGACTTGGTAAAGTCGTCTGGCCAAATACCGGTATTGTACACTTCCACACATACTTCCATTAACTTTTTGAGTGTTTCTCCTTCCAACATTTTCAAGAATTCTGCTGTAATTTCATCTATTCCGGTTGCCTTTTCCTTCTTCATACTGTTAATTGCAGAATAAATTTCCTAATTCATTAAATCGGGGCCCCTTTTATCGTCTTCTATGATATTTTCTTCTTCTATTTTAAAATCCTCTTCAACTGGTTTCCCAGCCTAATCATACAATTCCTTTAATACAAGTCAATATACATTTATAAAAATAATATTAACGGCACCGTCATATAATCAATGACACAGTAGAGATCTCTTAACTGAACACACTGCACACTGCGGTGGAGCTGCTGAAATAGGCGCCTCTAAGAAATAAATAAATACAGTGATCTGTCCTTAGAGTATGAATTTGTTCCGGTTACCATCGAAACCATGGACCCCATAAATCCCGACGGAGTTGACTTCGTTAATGGCATAGGCAAGCTAATTGCAGAGCGAACCGGCAATAAGCGAGAGACCACTTTTCATTGACAAAGACTTTTCATGTTTCTGCAAATATTTAATGCACTCTGCTTTAGCAATTCTTTTAAGCAGTTAGATGATCTCAAGTAGCTTTCGAGTGAGGAATCTGACGTCAACGTTAGCTTGCCTTTACTGTGTTACGCTAACATTAATTTCACTGCACACAGGTCAGTTTCGACGACACGCACTTTGGTCTGGTAACCTTTGGTAACATCGGGGTCACCCGCTTCCCACTCGACAGGTTCTACACGGTAAACGACCTCGTCAATGCTGTCCAGAACCTTCCACCGGGTCAGGGGCAGACCAACCTCTACGCTGGTCTCAGCATCGCTCGAACTCAGATCTTTAATCCGGACTTCGGAGGTAGAACTGACGTTCCTCGCATCAGCATCATCATAACTGATGGATTCGCCAACATCAACACGGATCTGACGATTCCAGAGGCAGATAAGATGACTCAGGAGGGAATTCTGAAGTTCGTGGTGGGAGTGACGAGTAATATTAACGAGGCACAGTTGAAGGCGGTTTCGTCGCCTCCTCAGGAGCTGGGAAAGAATTACTGGACTGCTCCGGACTTTACAGCACTCGTGGACATTGTAAAGGAAGTCCAAAACGCCACTTGCTCTCCGCCCAAGAGCGTAAAGCCAGGTTAGTAGTCGTGCAAAGCAACCAGTATTTTAGTGCTGTTCAGTATTTTTTAAATTCTTTTTTAAATTTTATATTCCGTTAAGTTGCACACATGACATACAGCACGTGCTACATAGTTTCCTTTATTAGTTTCTGCTTTTGTAGTTTTCGTAATTTCTTCCTTTTTCTCTCCATGTTTATTAGTAATCGTTGCCATTTGTAGGTTTAGGGTTCAAATCCAGGGCTAGCCCGTCGCTGATTTCGCTTTTTAGTGAGAAGACTGACGTTAGCATGAGCTTTAGCTTTTTTATTTAATTTTTTCTTTTATTTGTATTTTGGTTTTTATTTAAGCGTATTTAAATAATCTAATAGTAAATATTTTATGACATCTTAGTGTAATATGTCAGCTTGTATTGATCCTGTTGACAATTGTTTTATGAACTCCCGGGTTCTTTACAGGCCTATAAAAAATTTAAAATAATAATAATAATAATAATAATAATAATTGTAAAATATATAAAATAATAATAATATCAATAACAAAGACTTTAGAAGTACAAGATAAAGGATCACATCATATACTTGATCACGTGACATCCTATACTTGATTACGTGACATCCTATACTTGATCACGTGACATTATATACTTTTGATCATGTGACATCATATACTTGATTACGTGACATCATATAATTGATCACGTGACATCATAAACTTGATAAAGTGACATCGTATACTCAATCACGTGACATCATATTCTTGATCACGTGACGCAGCCTGTCAGATCCTGGATCTCGTGTTTGCTGTGGACATCCCGGACTCTCTCAACGACTTCCTGACCGTCAAGAGCTTCCTCAAGAGCTTCGTCACGCTCTACATCCCAGTGGGACCCGCTCAGGTCCAGATCTCCATCGTCACGTTCAGCAGGAGCAGCTCCACCATACAGTTCCCGCTCAACCGCTACTCCAATGAGACTGATGTGAGGAACGCCATCGACGCCTTGCCCTTCGTTCCATCGGGACAGGCGGATCCTAGTCAGGCGCTAAGGGTAGGATTGTGTCTGAAATATAGCCGATCTTATGTGTCAAAATTATCTTTTACTCCGAAAGATATCGTCGCCGAAAGTCGCTTTTGCATACTATGAACGAAATTTCGCTCGATATCTGAGCTGATTTCCGCTACGTGTGACTGATAAGATATCTGCAGAGACTCGGGCGGTTATTACTCGCGTAAATTGAAACAAAGTCGTCGCCAGGCGGCTGACATTCAACCGGCACAGGTGGCTCCAGCCAATAGGAGAGCGCGAAATCCGCGCAAGTGTTTAAAATTCTTGGAAATATGACATTACAGGCTCAAGATAAGTTGAGTATAGCAAAGCTTAATAAAATCCTAAAAGCAGATTTTTAGTTATCTCGCTGATACAGTCAAATGGTAGAAATTGATATCGGCGAGAATATCTTTCCCTTTATAATATTAGGCATTAACCCGATAAAGAATTCTTTATTCGCTATAAAACTTTTGATTGATAAATTTATGACAAGTTTTTGCACGTTTAAAATATAGCATAACGCTGAAAATATAGCATTGACAGATCATTATTGTATAATATATTGTACAAATGTTTACCTTGGTACATCATTATTGTATAATGCCTTATGATAAATGTTTACATTAATATATTATTATTGTATGATGTCTTCTATAAATGTTTACATTGATGGATCAGTAATGTATAATGTCTTGTACAAGTTTTTACATTGATAGATCACTATTGTATAATGTCTTGTACAAAAGTTTAGATTGGTACATCTTTATTGTCTAATGTCTTGTACAAATGTTTACATTGATACATCTCTATTGTCTAATATCTTGTACATATGTTCACTCACCCACAGCTCATAAGGACTCAAGTGCTGACCGTGGCTAATGGAGCTAGACCAGGCGTCAATAAATCAGTTGTCGTTGTGATGGACAACAACTTGCCTGATCGAGCGGCGGCGGTAGACGAGGCCATTAGGTTCCGTAACGCCACAGTCAGGGTGGTCGCCGTGGGAGCCACGGCTGATGCGGGGATCCAGGACCTCCGCATCATCGCCAGCCTGGAGAGAGACGTCGTGAGCTCGACGAGCTACGCCTACCTCCCGCCCAAAGTCCAGCAGCTCGACCAGGTGCTCTGCGACCCTGAGGGGAACTGGGGTGAGTGCGAGATACTGATGTAAACAGCTTACCGTGGAGTATTGATTTTTTTCAGGGGTGGTCTAAACTTGGGACTGTTTTTTCGGGGGTGGTCTAAACATTGGGCTGATTTTTCAGGGGTTGTCTAAACATTGAACTGTTTATTCAGGGGTGGTCTAAACATTGAACTGCTTTTTTCAGGGGTGACCTAAACTTGGGACTGTGTTTTTTTCAGGGGTGACCTGTCCCACGGCCGCAGACATCATGCTGATCCTCGACGAGTCGACCAGTATAGTCTCCGCCTCGGGAGGTTACGACAACTGGAACAGATACGTGCTCGGCTTCTCCGAGGAGATTGTCGATGCTTTTCCTGTCACTGAAGACCTCACTCATTTTGGAGTCCTGAAGTTCAGTTACACTGGAAGAATGGCCTTTCCGCTGACGAGGTACTACGACAAGGGTAATCTAACCGCAGCCATACGAGCACTGCAGCTGAATGGAGGGGAGACCAACATAGCTGATGCTCTACGACAAACAAGGTAAAAGCTGTGACTAGTAGTGAGTTTAATCTATCAATAAAACTGCTTTCAGTAGTTGAATCGTTAGTGTGTTCAGTCTATCTGTGATAACGAACCCGTGCTTAAACTCTTGATACATATGCACGTATATTGTTAATGTGATTTGCTATTCATTTATTTTTTTATTTACTTATTTATTTATTTGCTATTGTGGGTTCGAATCCCAGCCTCGCGATCTGAGAGTAAAATCTCGGACATTCACTGGACTGGTTATACGGAAAATGGTCTAAATTGCCTCACGGTTTAAACATGTGGTGTTAAAAAGTGATAGATATCAACATAGTCGATTATTCACTATAATGCGTGTTTACTTTTCATATGCTTGTTAACTAATATATTAATTTATTAGCAACTTAATTAGGCAATATAATAAAGACTATCAGTTGAGGAATAGAGTAGGTTGTAGAGATGACTACTCGACTCGAGTAGTGATCAGCGGAGTGAACATTTACCTTATTTAAAACAAATAACTTCTTCCGTAGTTCTTATATCTTCACATTCCATTTCATCAACCACTGCTGTTCAAATATCGTAAAATCCTAAAACGTTCACATCATTATATGACGTCCCTGAAGAAAATCCTTGAATGTACTTCTCCTTGTTTGTACTTCTGTTTTTGATCGTTTGAAAATTGAAATAAAACACACTTCTCTCTCTCTCTCTCTCTCTCTCTCTGTTTGCGTAAACGGACGTTAAACCTTTATTACTATTAATAAAACACATCGACCCGTGCTTTTACTTCCGTGATTTATAAATAAATAAATAAGAAAGGTTTAACGTCCGTTTCCTTATCCAAGGATGATGTCAGGGCGTCTTAACTCTTAATAGCTTGTAACTGACTGACTCGCAGGGTTCAGGGGTTCAGTACCCAGTACGCCCGGTCCACCGTGCCTCACCTCATCATCCTCATCACTGACGGGGAGGCCAACGTCGAGGCTCCCCTTACCCTCAGGGAGGCAAACCTCACCAAGATGGCGGGCATCACGATCTTCTGCATTGGAATTACCGAGAACGTAAATACCAAGCAGCTCCTTCAGATAGTGTCCTACCCACCCGAAGCGCATTACTTCTTCGCCACGGATTTCACCAAGCTCAGCACAATCCTGAACGACTTCATTGCCACGTCCTGCCAAATTCTTCCCACCTTGTCAACAACAACAACTACTACTACTACACCAGCGCCTACAACAACAACAACAACAACAACAACAACAACTCCCATTCCAACAACCTCCACTCCAACAACCTCCACTCCAACAACCTCCACTCCAACAACTAGTCCCACAAGCGTCTATGTTCCTTCTTCCTCAGCGTCCACTTCAGAGTCCACTCCTGGAGGTGTCACTGGCCCAACTGGAGGTCCAGGACCAATTGGATCTACCACAGCAGTAGGACCTTCAACTTCAACCAATGGAGGTGTTGGTCCTTTATCACAAAGTACAACAGAGGCAATTGGTACTTGGCCGTCTAGTACAGGCGTAGGACCAGGACCATCTAGTACAATTGTAGGACCAGGACCATCTAGTACAGGTGTAGGACCAGGACCATCTAGTACAACTGCAGGACCAGGACCATCTAGTACAGTTATAGGACCAGGACCATCTAGTACAGGTGTAGGACCAGGACCATCTAGTACAGGTGTAGGACCAGGACCATCTAGTACAGGTGTAGGACCAGGACCATCTAGTACAGTTATAGGACCAGGACCATCTAGTACAACAGGTGGAGGTGTTGGGCCGGTCTCGCAATCTACAAGTGAAATAACAGGAGCTTGGTCCTCCAGTACAGAACCAGAGTTATCAAGTACAACAATGGGCATCTCACCCACTTTTAGAGGTTAGTACAGAACCAAGGTTATCAAGTACAATAATGGGCATCTCACCCACTTTTAGAGGTTAGTACAGAACCAGGGTTATCAAGTACAACAATGAACCTTTCTCCCTGTTAAGAAGTTAGGTGCTTGATAACGCGAAACTGCAGATCCAACTTTTTCACCAGTGCCTTATCCCGATAAGTGACTGTAACAGGGCGAACTCGGGATTGGAACCCTAAACCTACTGAACCGAAGTTGAACAACTTATAAACGTGCAATGGGTGTTGCCAGACTGATGCTTCTAAAGTTCATATTAGATACACATAGTGCTCCTGGTAGCCATGAACCACCACGCAGGGTTGCTAATCAATGAAAACTATCAGGGCTAATGGACTAGACCCTTTAGCCCTGATACCCTTAAGTACCGCTCATGTTGCTCCTGATAAATTATTTAGAATTTCAATTTGAACGCTTCGCTTCTCAATCATTTCTTCTATTATTTATTTTACTGCACAGATTAATTTCATTGCACTTATTTAACACGTATCACAGTGCTAAGACCTTCTCCACTGATATCTAGTACTTTTATTGGTATGTTGAAAACGCCGCTATAGGCAATTTTCTTTGCTTCTTTAGTCATTGGTCCTGTTGCCAGTCCAGTTAATATCCAAGACTTACTTAATGATAAGCTTATATATCCATAAACCGATCCCACTATCAGAGAAACAGCTATTTAAATCTTCGTTATGACATCTAATGCTATACACACTAAGCTATTCAGACTTCCATTACGCATGTATTTTCTCTATGCCTATTCGTCATGCCTATTTGCATGTAGAAATATGCTGGATTGATCGAATGTCTTGATTTGCTGAAAGCTTTTAACTACTTTATATGGTTTAGATATGTTCGTTTAGGGCACATGTCAGTGCTTTTGTGGCCTTTGTGTCCATATAAACTTTATCTCATGTATTTCTTGCGCATGATGTAACCGAAATTGAAATAAATATGATTCAATTCAGAGAGAAACATGATCATTTATTTGTAACTGAATCAAAATATTCACAAAGCGCATACAACTAGACAGAATACAAATAAAACGGCCGTCAGAAAGAGCACAATTTAGCTCTATCTAGCTGACTACCGATTCAATTCAATCAATTTAATATTTCCAGTTTCGACTCGAGGTCAGAACAATTGGGAAGAGCTGGATGGTTGCCGCAAGCAGGTCGATCTTCTCTTTATCGTGGATAGAACCTACAACCTCCCGTTCAGCTACTACACGACTTACCTGCGAGGTAACTCTGCTGTCCTGCCTTCTCTGTCATCTTCAGCGTCATGACTGACAACTTCTCAGTGTTGTGTCATCTGGCCACTTGTGACATTTGTGTCATTTGTGTCGATTGTGTCATTTGTGTATTAGTTGTGTCATTTGTGTGTTAGTTGTGTCATTTGTGTGTTAGTTGTGTCATTTGTGTGTTAGTTGTGTCATTTGTGTATTAGTTGTGTCATTTGTGTATTAGTTGTGTCATTTGTATATTAGTTATGTCATTTGTGTATTAGTTGTGTCATGTGTGTGTTAGTTGTGTCATTTGTGTCGATTGTGTCATTTGTCATCGTCAGATTTTTCTATTTCAAATGAACCCGACATCATCATGAACGTCAAATACAGTAGCCTGCACGTGTCTATTGTGAGGTAGCAATGTCTTAATAGCGTAGGGATTACATCCTGAAGCCTTACAGGTATGGGTTCGAATCCCTGCTGCGCATATCTGAGAATAAATTTTCGGACATTCACAGGACTGGTTAGACGGAAAATAGTCTAAATTGTCTAACGCTTTAAACTTGTGTAATTAAAAATGCGAAGTAAAGCTATGGTTAACGTCAGTTTCCTCGCTCGAAAGCGATGCCAGTGACCCAGGTTTTCAACTCATTAAAAGTGCTAGATATCAACATGGTCGATCACTTCACTACACTGCGTGTCTATTGTGTGGCAGCTGCACTGAACACGACGGTAGGGTCTATATACGTGGATGCTGGAAGGGCTCGAGTGGCGGCCATTACGTTTGCAGACAACGCGACAGTTGAGTTCTACCTCAATCAGTACAACACCACGGTCAACGTTCTCAGCGCCATCAACAAGTTTGCGTACGGCGGGTCCAAGGCCAATCTAGCTGATGCTTTCAGGTAACCTAGTCACGTGGTACTAGTCACGTGATACTAGTCACGTGATCACAGTCACGTGATCACAGTCACGTGACACTAGTCACGTGATATTAGTCACGTGACACTAGTCACGTGGTACTAGTCACGTAGTACTAGTCACGTGACTACAATCACGTAACTAGTATCACGTGACTAGTATCACGTGACCAGGATCACGTGACTAGTATCACGTGATACTAATCACGCTATCCTAGTAGACCTCAATCATTGGTGAGTGAGTGAGTGGTGGGTCAGTGAGTCCGTGAGTCAGTGAGTGGTGAGTGATTATTAAATTAATTCTTTGATTAATTTATTACTTGGGAGAGTTACTAGTTGAGTGACTGATTAAATAATTAGTAGTTTGAGCAATTGATTAAATAATTGGTTGATTGCTAAACTGATTAATTGAATGATTGGTTGATTGATTGATTGATTGATTGATTGATTGATTGAGTGAGTGATTGATTGATTGATTGATTGATCGATAGGTTAGCTAGAGAGGAGATCTATCAGGCTAGGAATGGAGCTAGGAAGGACGAGAGTGTCTCGTGGGTTACCATTGTCTTCATTGACAACGTCTCACAGAACCAGACCGACACTTTAGAGCAAGTCAGTCCTAAAGCAGCTTTCATTTACAGTAAATAGAAACCCCTGAGTTTGCTAAAACTCATTTTAAACCCTGTCTTATTGTATACCCCTGGTTAAAACTCTGTTTAACCCCAATAATCCTGTAGTATGACTTACTTTAACTTCCATGCTATCTTTTCTACCTAATGCAGTAGTTTCTTGTAACCTCTATGAAGGATTCCTATTGCACATTTGTTCTACCTCGACTTCCATTAGACTTAACATTTTCTTTAATAAAGGTGAATTTCAGTTTACTGAGTTATTGTTTCAGTTTACTATCTTATCGTTTCAGTTTATCATCTTATCGTTTCAGTTTACTGTTATCGGTTCGGTTTACTATCTTATCGTTTCAGTTTATCATCTTATCGTTTCAGTTTACTCTTATCGGTTCAGTTTACTATTTTATCGGTTCAGTTTACTATGTTATTGGTTTAGTTTAGTATCTTATCGGTTCAGTTTACTATCTTATCGGTTCAGTTTACTATCTTATCGGTTCAGTTTATTATCTTATCGGTTCAGTTTAATCTCTTATCGGTTCAGTTTAATCTCTTATCGGTTCAGTTTACTATCTTATCGTTTCAGTTTACTATGCCATCTCAATTCAAAAATTTCTCTAATGATGCTTTAGCATTAGCTTCTAATCGGTATTTCATGTGAGATTTCTGTATCAATTTCATCACTAATAACTGCCACAGCTTTCTTCTGTGCAATGAAAATCTATTATTTGATTTAATGCTTTGATCCGTTGATTGATTTATTAATCTGAAGATTGCTTGGTTTTATTGAAGACTGACTGACGGATTAAAGTAAAGCTAAAGCTAGCGTTAACGTCGGTTTCCTTACTTGAAAGCGATGTCAGTGACGGGTGAGCCCAGGATTTGAACCCCGCACATACTGATCCGCAGTCGAATATCTTACCGACATCGATTTCGGATGTTGATTGATTGACTGACTAATGGATTGCTTGATTGACTGGTGGATTTTCACTTAGGCTGAGCTGTTGAAGAAGATGGGGGTGAACATTGTGATGGTTGGGATAGGGACGTACCTGAACAGATACGAGTTGTACGCTGCTGCCAGCTACCCATCACAAAACAACACATTCGAGGTCACCTCCATCAAAAACATCACTGACCAGCATGCCGTCCTAGACCCCCTCAAGAGGATCGCCTGTGCTGGTCTGTATTTAGCTGTTGCTATCATTTCGAACTTTATCAATTGTTATTTCTTTTACTTGTGTTCCATGTTTATTCGGTTTGCCTAGTTATTTTTCAGTTTGTATGATTGAGGGGTTGTCAACTAGATATGTTACTTGTGACCTCTTTGGCGACCTTTTTGTGTATGTCACTGAAAATTTTGAGTGTATTGAAATGAACATAGTTCTCTCTCTATCTATTTGTATTCATTGATTAGTTGACTGAATTAATTAATTATTATCTGTGTGATGCTAGATAATTAGGTTGATTCACACTTTGAACTGTTTACTTATCTGCATTCAGAATTTTTTGTCAATGCTTTGATTTTTAAAAAATAAAACATATGTACATACATGTATATGAAAATGAACGAATGAATGGTTGATTGATTGACAATTTGTTTGTTTTCTAGATTTACTGAGTGATGATTGCTTAATTAATTGGTTTACTTTTTGTTTCATTGATTGCTAGATTGAATAATTATTTTATTTATTAGCAGTATGTTTGTTTGATTGATTTATTAATTGATTAATTGACAGTTTTTTTCCTTGGTTGCTTTATTGACTAATTGATTGATTTATAGTTTGTTTGATTGACTGATTCAATATACTCATTGATGTATTGATGTATTGACGCTTGATTGATTTATTGATATTAGATGACGGATCATGCAGAAGTAATCGATGCCCCGCTGGTTGCGTAGAGTTCGTCAACAGAATTCAGTGCACCTGCCCTGCAGGGATGGCTGGGCCACTCTGTGACAGAAGTACCTGCAATCAATCAATCAATCAATCAATCAGTCAATCAATCAATCAACAGAATTCAGTGCACCTGTCCTGCTGGCATGGCCGGACCACTCTGTGATAGAAGTACCTGCTACCAATCAATCAATCAATCAATAAATCAATCTATCAATCTATTAATCCATAAATCTATCCATCAGTCAATCTATCACTCAGTGTCTATCAATTAATGAATCTATCATTCTATCAATCAATCTATCAATCAATCAGTCAATCAATCAATCAACAGAATTCAGTGCACCTGTCCTGCAGGCATGGCTGGACCTCTGTGTGACAGAAATACCTGCTATCAATCAATCAGTCAATCTATCAATCAATCAATCCGCTATCATCAATCATCAATCATCAATCAATCCATCAATAAGTCAGTCAATCAATCCATCAGTCAATCTATCCATTAGTCAATCCATCTATCAATCAATCTGAATATCAATCAATCTATGTATCAAGCTGTCAATCAATCTATCAATCAAGCAATCAATCAATCAATCAATAAACCAATCCATAAATCAATCAATAAACCAATCCATAAATCAATCAATAAATCAATTACTTGTCGCAGTCTGTCACAAGATTTATAATTACTTGTCGCAGTTTATCACAAGACTTATAATTACTTGTCGCAATCTGTCACAAGATTTTTAATTACTTTTTGCAGTCTGTCACAAGATTTATACAAGAGTCTGTCACGAGAAACCGAACGTTAAGTTCTTATTGATTGATCGATTGATTGATTGATTGATCGATCGATTGACTGACTGACTGATTAATTAATTCATTGATTGATTGTCGCAGTCTGTCATAACGGGGGTGACGTCGTATTTGCGGTAACGACGTCCAACAGGCTCGGGGTACCCTATATCCAGAGGATCACGGGATTCGTGAAGGACCTCATCCAGTCCTGGGACGTCGACAGCTCCGTGGACGGACCCACTGTCACGCACGTGGGACTCATAACCTACGCCACGGGAGTGACGATCCAGTTCTTTCCCAATCAGTACATTCAGGATCGAGAGGCAATGCTGGACTTTATGACGCCGTCCTATACCGCGGGACAGGCCGATAACCTCGCACTGGCTATTAAGTAGGTTAATCAATCAATCTGTATCGAACAGAATATCGATTAACGGAATCATTGGCTGGAGCCAGTGGCGAAGTCAGTAAGATACTCGACCGCGGATCAGTATGTGCGGGGTTCAAATCCTGGGCTCCCCCGGCACTGACGTCACTTTCGAGTGAGGAAACTGACGTTAACATCAATAATCAATCAATCAATCAGTCAATCAATCAATCAACAGAATTCAGTGCACCTGTCCTGCAGGCATGGCTGGACCTCTATGTGACAGAAGTCACTTTAGCTTTACTTTTTTATCATACGCTGACTATTAAGTATATCTAACTACATGCACGTTCCTATTGTTTGTATAGTCTGTGCTGTGATGAACAAATAAACGATACTAAGCTATAAAAAAGTAGACCAACTTGTAAAATTTAACTATGGCTATCGGGTAGCCCAATCAATCAATCTCGCATTGCCTACTAATCAGGTTAATCAATCAGGCTCGTACTCCATTAGTCAGTTAATCAATTATCAAATACTCTCGTACTCAATTAATTAGTTAATCAATTAACCTAGTACTCCGTTAGTTAGCTAATCAATTAATAATCTCGCACTCAATCTTTTTAGCAATAATCTCAATCGGAATCAACTCAATTAATTAACTAACTAATCAATGACTGTATTTCTATCAATGATTTTATTTCTAACAAATCAATGATTGAATTTAAATCAAATCATTGTATTTCTTACAAATCAATGATTGTATTTAAATTAAATCATTGTATATCTAACAAATCAAATCATTGTACTTGGCTGGAGCTAGTGGTGAAGTTGGTAAGATATTCGACCGCGGATCAGTAGGTGCGGATTCAAATCTTGGGCTCGCACGTCACTGACATCACTTTCGAGTGAGAAAACTGACATTAACCTTAGCTTTACCAGCTTTTACTTCTAACAAATCAATACCTGTATTTCTATCAGGGCTGCTCGCGAGCAGATATTCGGCAACCCGACCTACGATCGACCTGATCGACCCAACTACCTGATCGTCTTCATGGACGGGCAGTCCGACAACGCCACCGCCTCCACTCAGGAGGCCATGCTCGCGCGGGACGCCGGCATCCAAATCATCGTCGTATGTCGATAGTCTCAAGCGTTTAACGTCGTTATAGTTCATTTTACTCCCATTGATAAATTTATATTTTCAAATAATAATAATAAATTTAACGTTTCTTAAAAGACTGAATGAATGATAGAATGACGGATTAATTGCTGCTATGGTCCACTGATTGACTGATTAATATAGCTATAGATTGGTTTATTAATCAATTGATTGAGGAGTTTGCTTATTGATATAGTTAATTGTGTATTAGTTATAAGAACGATTAATTGATTGATTAGATATCACTAAACCCAAGCAGGAACGTGATAGAGCTGTACGGCATAGCCAGTTCGATTGATTGATTGATTGATTGATTAGATATCATTAAACCCAAGCAGGAACGTGATAGAGCTGTACGGCATAGCCAGTTCGATTGATTGATTGATTGATTGATTAGATATCATTAAACCCAAGCAGGAACGTGATAGAGCTGTACGGCATAGCCAGTTCGATTGATTGATTGATTGATTGCTTAGATATCATTAAACCCAAGCAGGAACCTGATAGAGCTGTACGGCATAGCCAGTTCTCCACTGACCTCTAACCTCTACATGGGTAGCGATACCAATGCGCTATCATCTGCGTGGAGAGAGCAAATAGCCAGCAGCATCTGCAAGAGTGAGAGCAATCAATCAATCATTAATTCATAATCATTTATTTGTAATCACAATCATTTATTAATCATAAATCATTCAGTCATTCAATGATTCTCATTTTCCTTATTAAAGAACACTAACCGCATCGATTCCTAGGCTAATGAAGATTATATTTTCGATAAATTGTGGTGTTAATTAAGCGGAATTACATTTAAATTAATTCCTTCTAACACCCTTCGTTGTCTGTTAGTTACGAAATCTGCGAAGAGTTGTGGAGTCAGAGTAATGGCGGAGGCAAACTTTATTAGTCATAATAAAACAGTTTTATGTTTATTGATAATACTTTATTTTAAAATGATATATAATTTTCATACATTTTTTAAACTAAAAAGCTTCGTTTCAGAATGCTGCTGTAATTGTTTCAATTTGTTTGTATCATGTGAAATTCATCAAAAGAAAAGGGACAAAACCTCCAAGCCTACGCATAGATTGTTTACACATAGCTTGTTTACACATAGCTTGTTTACACATAGCTTGTTTACACATAGCCTTTTTACACATAGATTTTTTACACATAGCTTGTTTACACATAGCTTGTTTACACATAGCTTGTTTACACATAGCTTGTTTACACATAGCTTGTTTACATCAAACTTGTTTACATCAAACTTGTTTGAACTCTCAAACAATCATGTCTGCAATCCGTATTAATGAATATCAATCAATCAGTACTCTGTCACTTCTCAAATCTTCCATTTTATTGACAAGTCGTTCAACTTCTCTATTAATTAACATACTGAGTCAGGAATTATTTAACGTTATTTCTATTTGCTGCAGATGAGGACCTGTGTTATTTAGCGTTCTTTTTGTTTGCTGCAGATGAGGACATGTGTTATTTAACGTTCTTTTTCTTTGCTGCAGATGAGGGTATGTGTTATTTAACGCTAGTTTTGTTTGCTGGAGATGAGGACATGTGTTATTTAACGTTATTTTTGTTTGATGCAGATGAGGACCTGTGCGCCAGTAACCCCTGTCAGAATGGTGCTAACTGCTCCACAGAGCTGGGGGGGTACTCGTGTGCCCCCTGCCCCCTAGTGCCCCCCTCCACCGGCCTGAACTGTGAGAGAGGTATGATTTTATATATATATATATATATATATATATATATATATATATATAATTTTTTTTGCATTGTTTTTGTTTTTGTTTTTGCATTGTTCTATGTGCAAGATTCATGCATGGGTTTTTACGCCTGAAAAAAGAGTAAGTCTGTCATGCAATTATTCCGTTAAATGTTGGCTAAGAAAACCAATTATATTTTCAAATAGTATATCTGAATTTCGTAATTGAGTCCCATCGTTTTAAAATATAAATTAAATAGTAAATAACGACAATTATTTCACGCTGATAACAATCAGGTCACTGATAACAATCAGGTCACACTGACAACAATCAGGTCACACTGACAACAATCAGGTCACACTGACAACAATCAGGTCACGCTGATAATAATCAGGTCACACTGACAACAATCAGGTCACGCTGATAACAATCAGGTCACGCTGACAACAATCAGGTCACACTGATAACAATCAGGTCACACTGATAACAATCAGGTCATGCTGATAACAATCAGGTCACACTGATAACAATCAGGTCACACTGATAACAATCAGGTCACACTGATAACAATCAGGTCACACTGATAACAATCAGGTCACACTGACAACAATCAGGTCACACTGACAACAATCAGGTCACACTGACAACAATCAGGTCACACTGATAACAATCAGGTCACACTGATAACAATCAGGCCACACTGATTTTCGTTTAGAACCTTATTTCTCCTCAACACATTTCTTTTGCAGATTGGTCTTGGTGAATTGATCTGTAGTGATGTATGCTGTGGGGACGTCCCTGACATCATCCCTAGATGAGGAAACAGACGTTAAACCTTTATTATTATTTATTATTATTACTGATAACAATCAGGACACATTGATAGCTGGAGTATTAACATGTTCAGATTGCTCCGGAGTTCAGGACATTGTATTCGTGCTGGACTCGGCTGGGACAGTTCATCAGGAGAGGTGGCCCTACATGCTGGACTTTGTTATCCGGGTGGTGGAGCAGCTGGACGTCCACCCAGAGAGAACTCGAGTAGGACTCTGCTACTGGAGCAATGACGCCTATGTGGGGTTCCATCTCAACCAGTACAACAAGCGTCAGGTCATCCAGTGCATTCTACTTATTTATTTAATTAATATATAAAAATATACTGGATAGTGTAAATGAATTACATGTACTGGATAGTATAAATAACTTAAAATATTGTAGATAATATGCTATGTCACTAACAATACAATATCGACGTTGATTCTGATCACGATAAATTAATAGTCTGTCGATAACAATAAGTATTTCTTTAGAACCTACCAACTGAGAGACCGAGTAGACTTATTTCTAAGATCTGGGAATACCTGACGTGCGATGGGTGTCTTAATTCAATTTCTTACTTAATTTTACAACAGGATAACCTGAATAGACTTATTTCTCTTCAGCACGTGTTTTTTCAGATCGTTTGGGGTGAATCGATTTGTAATGACATGTGATGGGGGACGTCCCTGACATCATCCTTGTATGGGGAAACGGACGTTAAACCTTTATTATTATTTATTATTAATAATATCGACTTCTTTGAAAGACAATATCCCGATAGTTTACAGAACAGTTTAACGTCCTCATAGTAGAACTTGAGATACTTTAAGAGCCGTTCGGTCCACTTGAATCCTGTGATCAAGATTCGAACTACTGCCCTCCTGCTAATCAGGCAAGTGGGCTATCTAGTTGGCCACCCAATCAATGAAACAACCAATCAGCAGCCCTCCTAACTGCTAATCGTTATTAATGTATTTGGCCACGGATAAGTAAAGCGTATTCAAATCCTGGCCTCGCCCGTCACTGACACCACTTTCGGGAGATGAAACTGCCGTTAGCATTACACTTACGGTTTTACTTGTAACAGGACGTGATTCAGGCAGTTCGCAACATTCCCTACCTGGGTAACCGCACGAACACGGCCTCTGCCCTCAGGCTGCTACGACGGGTGATGTTTCAGCCCGAGAACGGGGACCGCCCCGGGGCGCCCAACATCGCTACCATCGTCACCAACGCCGACTCGACGGTGGATAAGACGCTGACGGTGGCGGAAGCAACGCAGAACCGGATCGACGGGAACCTGCTGATAGCCGTGGCTGTTGAAGAACAGATGTACTACTCCCTGGAGCTGGAGAGCATTGCGAGCTTCCCCAGAGATAAGAACATCCTGAGGACCCCGTCTTTCGCTGCACTGCCAGGACTGGCTGGAGCACTGGTGGACACGTTCTGTCAGAGTATGTGCTGAGTGTTATTAGTGCAGAGATACGATTAATCAGTCTGATGTTTCGTTTATGCATTGGATAATGTTTGCTTATCAATCAATAATAATAAGAATTTAATGTTCGGTTCCTCGCCATAAGGCAATGTCAGGGACGTCTCTTGCAGACTCTAAACCTGTCATAGCCCTAAACGTCTTGTAACCCTAAACTTCTTGCAACCCTAAACATCTCATAGCCTTAAATATATAATAAACTCTAAACCTAATCCTGCCTCAAACCTGAGACAGAGTTCTAAGCGTGACTTTATAACGATAACGCCTGAGCCAAAATCTCTATAATGCAGAAAGTAAAGTTTTCATGATCATTAATGAATTGTTTCTAACTAAACGTTATGTTATCTTGCAGACATCAGCCTCTGCGCCTCTGATCCCTGTTTGAACGGGGGCACGTGCAGGGAAGGGTTCAATGAGTACATCTGCACTTGTCCTGCTGGTAGAACTGGAAAGAACTGCGAGAGGGGTGAGTTCTAATCTCAAATAATCTTAAACACATGCGATAAGTGCCGTCGGATGGCCGAATGAAGAGCACGCTAGCATAGGAAGCAGGAGGCCTTCGGTTCAAATCACCATAGGAATGTCTCTGACAGTGTTCCTTGTGATAAGAAAACTGACGTTGAACTTATCTTTGGCCATATAAATGTGCCTCTTAGGTTTACCAGCCGAGGACAAAAGGGTTAAGCCACATTGTAATTTCTGCCGTATCTCTGGTTATGTTATTGGTGGCTAAAGCGTCTGTGTTGTGTCCGTGTTGTGTCCAGAACACTGAGGAATAGACCAACCTCTAACTACACTTGTCTTTAGAGGAAACTAAGCAATAATTAATGATGGCAACAGAAACCACCTCAGAAGCTTTAATTTCCCAAGTTATAGGCTGTGAACAAGACGTATTTTATTTTGAAGGGATTAACTTGTTGATCCTTGATTTGATCTGTATGGAGAGCCAATGCAGAGTGTTAGTAGCAATATATACCCTGGACCTGCCACTAGGCAGATTATTAGGGAGAGAGAGAGAGAGAGAGAGTGAATCCAAGGTGCTGAATCCGGCACTCACTGATCCGTATTGCTAATCCTCAAACCTGCTCTATGGAACACAACATCTGTTAAAGAAATTAATTTTATTATTAGTGGTCTAAGTGGATTGCTATGCCAATCTAAATCAGATTTCCTACGGATCAGAAGATCTTGAATCAAAACCGCGGCTCACTCGTCCATGACAGCATTTCGATAGAAACTGACGTTAAACTGTGTGTATTGCAGAGTGTAACACACGCATGGACATGGTACTGATACTTGACAACTCTGGAAGCGTGCAGGATGAATACAGGCAGTCAGTCCAGTTCAGTAGGAACTTCATTCTCGGTCTAGACGTCAACAGCGACATGGTAAGACACTTCATTCTCTTTAAAAAAGAATGTTAATATCAGTGTCATCTCTCGAAAGTGATATCAGTGATGGGCGAGCCCAGGTTTTGAAACCCGCACATACTGATCCGCTGTAGAATAACTTACCAATATAGTCACCGGCTCCAGCTAAACTTATTTTGGATAAATAAGTTTGTAGCAGTTATTTCTGTTAAGCAGGATTCATCTCTTTGTATTATATCGTAGCATATTGCATTGTATAGTATTATATTACATTGTATTATATCGCATCATATTGTATAATATTGCTTTATATCGTATCGTATCGTATTGTATTATATTGTATTATATCGTATTGTATTGCATCATATTGTATTGTATTGTATCGCATCGTATGGTATTGTATTGTATTGTATTGTATCGTATTGTATTGTATGGCATTGTATTGTATCGCATCGTATGGTATTGTATTGTATTGTATTGTATCGTATTGTATTGTATTGAATTTTATCATATCGTTTTGTATCACTAGGTGAGAGTTGGATGTGTAGCATTCTCATACGACATCGTGGGTCAATTCTATTGTATTGTATTGTATTTATCGTGTAGTATCGTATCGTATTGTATCGAATCGTATTGCATTGTATTGTATTGTATTGTATTGTATTGTATCGTATGGTATGGTATTGTATTGTATCGTATTATATCGTATTATATTGAATTGTATCGTATCATATCGTATTGTATCACTAGGTAAGGGTGGGCTGTGTAGCGTTCTCAGACGACATCGTTGGTCAGTTCTACATGAATCAGAACATCGGCAACCTCGAGAACGTCTTCAACAGTCTAGACTTCTACAACGTGTTTGGCACCACCAACACCCCCGCTGCCCTTCAGTCCTGTATCGACACCCAATTCACCGCGGCACGGGGCGACAGACCCGGGGTACCTAATGTCATCTTTATCGTCACGGATGGGTATTCGAACGTCAACCAGGAGCGAACGATACCACTGGCAAACGACCTGAAGGCGAGTGGAGTGCTGATTTACAGCGTGGCAGTGGGGGACGGGCCACAGATGGGTGAGCTGAACGCCATGGCTTCGAGCCCTGCCTCTGAATTCGTTATAGCTTTACCGTCACTGGGCGACATCAACGCTACGGCTCAGGCCCTGCTTGATCGAGTGTGTCAGCTGTCAGCTCTGAGCGACGAAACCGTGTGAAAACGTTCAAGTACTCTGCCTTATGTTTCTACGTTATCATAGCGGGGTCGACTGTAGACGATGATAGAGGTCAGCTGTGAAACCTAAACTATGTAAATAAGCGGCTCCTCGGTGATTAATTCCCCCAGTGTCTTATTCGAAATACTGAGCAAAGAAAATGGTGTTTAGCATTGTTACACGTTCATACTTTATTCTTTACTACCCGTACTTTATCTTTTATGATCCGTGCTTTCAAAGTGCTTGACTATACACTTGATTCATATTCAGCTATGATTAACATGTTTTTAGTTACGTTAATGATTGTAATTTAATTTACTGCCAAAATATCTGTAATTTACTTAACGAACCAAAGATATATGCAGACTCTAGCTACAGAATAATTTGATCGTCATGAAGTCTCTAATTGATAAGTTCTCTTGATTCGTGAGCGTCGTTCTTAAGCATAAAACTTTAATTCATTAATTATTTAATTTAAAAAATTAATGATTTAAAATGCGAGTTAACGCTAATGTAAACGGCAGATGTTGATATACCTAACTAACATCAGCTTTATCTTGGGAAACGAATAATAAGCCTAACAGAGTTCAAGAGTTGTTGAATTAAAGTTCGGTTTTATTCTTAGATGATTGTTTATGTTATGTGTAACGGCTGTGGCCACGTAGACTAGACCTGCTCTACTCATCATGCATTCAGCTCTATTGTTTACAGATAAACCACACATTATAAATTAATTATTAATAACTACTTATAATTACTTATGTAAATTATTTACATTTTATAACCAAATCTAGATAAATTAGAGAACTATGAATAGGCCGGAATATATGCATATTATACCATGTCGAGTTTAACGTTTGTTTTCTGCCCAATGCATCATCAGCAATTAACTGAGCCAGGAACCTGTTAATTTGATCATAACGGGGAGGGTGGGTTCATTGTTAAAACTTGACACTGTATGAAGCTTCTATTAATACAGAATTTACACAATTCTGATCGATATTTAATTGCAATTTATTGTAATTTATAACACAGCTAATGCTTATTTCTCGTCAGTTTTCTTCTGGAGTAAATTGTTGATATATAACTGACTGAAGTTATCGAACATTGACATCAAAATCTACGGTACACATTAAAGTTACATAATTCTAATTTCCAAGTTTCTATTAATCCTCATGGATTCTAAAGTTTGCATATATAAAGTTACAAAGGTGCTAGTTTACTAGGTGCTAGGTTACTAGGTGCTAGTTAACGCCAGCACTATTCAATGGAAAGCATTTGGCTAGCATATGAACTATTCTCGCTTTGACAATTCTTAACTAAAGCTCGGAAGAGCTCTGAAGTGAAAACAATGTGGAGATGCACTGACTAGCCTTCAAATTAATATCTTTAATATTTGACAACATTAATTGAAATATATCTATTGTAGCCTACTATTTATACATCTACGTCTCAGAATGATTCTCAATCCTTAGCGCAGACTCTAAGTAAATCAGTCTAATCTCTGATAACAACACAAATTAATTAATACATCCTAGACCAATCAGTTCAAGAGGATATCGAGCACTCAGTTCTCTTCGCTATCGATCCATGAGTCAATTAATCGATACATTCTGGATCAATAAGGTCATGATGATATCTAGCACTCAGTTCTCTTCGCTATCGTTCCATGAGTCATGTTCAACTGCTGCAGAGTCAACAGATCGCAGCATATCTGAATCAATCAATCAATCAACCAATCGATCGATCAATCAATCCATAAATTCATTTATTGATCAGTAAATTTGCTATCTAACATATAATTAATCAAAAACATAATTGCATAATATAATTACCAATATTGGCAGACATAAGTTATTTTAGTATTCATTATCCGCTCTACATAAAGACAAATTAATTGAAAAAACAACCTTCAACATAACCCTAATGAGTTCATGCAATCATAAGTTAATAAATAATAAATAAAGGTTTAACGTCCGTTTTCTAATACAAGGATGCTGTCAGGGACGTCAGGATGATGTCAGGGACGTCATCAATACGTATGTTGCCCATCAGAATCAATGCACGTAGTTATTGTTAGGATATTGACGCTTCGCTAGTTGGACTAAAGCTTCGAATGTCTAAATAGCGTAGGGGTTACGTCATGAAGTTTTAAATGACAAATCCTGAGGTGATTTGAATCCTCGTGGGTTCGAATCCCGGTCGTGCTGATCTGAGAGTAAAATATCGGACGTTCACTGGACTGGTTATACGGAAAATGGTCTAAATTGCCCAACGGATTAAACATGTGGTTTTAAAAGTGATAGATATCAACATAGTTGATTATTCACTATAATGCGTGTTTACATTTTTCGCTGGTGGCCAGATTTGAATGGTCGATACTATAATAAAGTGTTTCCAGGTAGACTAGTGGTAACCAGGCGATCTTTAAAACCAAACATAGCGAGTTCAATGCTCAGTCCTGACAGCTATCGAAATGCAGCCTTAAGCAAGCTTGTATACTCTACATTGCCTCTAGCAGTCTTCAGAGTCTCAACTAATTCACCTCTATCGAGACTACTGCATCAGCTAGTCGAATTCAGTGGAGAAATACTTTCTTGTTAGACTAGTTATATATTTAAAATTAGCCATTTCAAATAAAATAAAAACTGAATTGCTATTAAGTATCGTCCGCGAAAGCAATCTTTACGTAACTATACGAGCTCCATTTATACCCGGCACTCTTTGACTAATTAACTTGATAATTAATCATTCAATTACTATTTAATTCTGCATTATTACTAAAGGAGCTTATCTATAAAGAGTTATGTCAAGTCCTACCAGAGTCGAATGTGTTGGTAGATATGGTTGGCAGGTCACTGTTCATGCTGCTTCTTAGATTACCAGATGATCTGGGAACAATCAATCAATCAAGCAGTAAGAATTTAACGTCCGGTTCCTCTCCATAGGGCAATGTCAGAGACGTCTCTTGCAGACGTCTCTTACAAACAAGAGCCAAAGCACCACACTATGACGACTGAGTACACAGAGACTACAGGAGAAAGCGAGATCAAAACAGTGCAAGTCCTTGATCCAAGGCAAGCGGGTCAAAATTTAGACCTATGGCGGAAAGAGAACAAGAAAAGAGCCGAGTCAGCACTAATAAAATAATAGCACACACATTGTATTCAAGGTCTGTTTCTTCAATAATAACACACATATTGTATTCAAGGTCTGTTTCTTCAACGATGATGAGGGTGTCTTTTTGACACCCTCACAGTTAAAGTACGTAAAGGCACCCGCCACCCTTGTGTCTGATGAGTGGGTGGGAGTCGTTACATAGTTCAACTGTTTGGAACACAGGCTTGTCAACTCAGTTCAAGCAGTTCACTTGGAGCAATCAATTAAAACAGCTTCATTGATCTTGTTTAATACTAGTAGCAATCTAAAAATATGGTATGGCAAATGTGAACGTCAGTTTCCTCACTCGAAAGCCATGTCAGTGACGGGCGAGCCCAGGATTTGAACCTCGCACATATTGATCTGCGGTCGAATATCTTATCGACATCGACATTGGCTCCAGCTCCAATCTGGCGGTAAACTGGTTTAAATTCTTTCTTCTTAACAATTAGACAAATTAAATGTTAACGTTGTTTTATGTGTGGGTTTAACAGCCGCTTGGATTTAGGTGGGGTGTTTAACTTATACCTGGATTTAGGTGTGGGTGTTTAACTTATACCTGGATTTAGGTGAGGTGTTTAACTTATACCTGGATTTAGGTGTGGGTGTTTAACTTATACCTGGGTTTAGGGTGGTTGTTTAACATATACCTAGGTTTACGGTGGGTGTTTAACATATTAAACCAGGGTTTAGGTGTGGGTGTTTAACATATACTGGATTTAGGTGTGGGTGTTTAGCATATACCTGGGTTTAGATGTGGGTGTTTAACATATACCTGGGTTTAGGTATGGGTGTTTAACATATACCTGGGTTTAGGTGTGGGTGTTTAACATATTCCTGGGTTTAGGTGTGGGTTTTTAACATATACCTGGGTTTAGGTGTGGGTGTTTAACATATACTTGGGTTTAGGTGTGAGTGTTTATCATACATGTATACCTGGATTTAGGTGTGGGTGTTTAACATATACTTGGGTTTAGGTGTGAGTGTTTAACATACATGTATACCTGGGTTTAGGTGTGGGTGTTTAGCAAATACCTGGGTTTAGGTGTGGGTGCTTCAAAATTTTCCATCGACGAAACAGAAGTGAACAGAAAGTCATCATCATCGAAGTGTGATGCGGCGGTTTTCTTCTGATAAATCAATCAATCAAATTAATTGGTTGATTAATTAATCAACCAATCAATCAGTGAATCGATTAACCAATGAATTAAATAAAAATTAAAAGTTACAAATCGCTTATATATAGATTATCAACTAAAAAAATAAGATAGAAATACTTAATTAATATTTAGTTTACTTATTTAATTTGTAATAATTTAGAGATGTTTTTTAAAATTTATTTTGAGTTTCACTTGCCAGTGTCTGGCCATTTCCTAATTTGAAAATATTCAATTGTATGGATACCAACGGTTTTACTGTAATTAATAATGTAATAGAAATTTTTGTATTTCAGACTTAAGTAGACTCTGCTATAGCTGCTTATTATGGTATTATCGAACAGAGCCATGGCTCTTTTATGGTCGCCTCTTTCGTATTGTTATTTGTTTATCTAACTACATGCACTTTCCTAATGTTTGTATAATCTGTGCTGTGATGAACAAATCAACGATACTAAACGAAAAAAAAATCGGAAATTAGCACAAATTATTAGAAAATATAATAAGGACTTAGTCCGTGAGTATTAGAAATCAAATTCAATCTTGCGGATGGTGATGTGTATGACTCTGTGATGGATAGAGATCAGTGGAGGAAGAGGGTTGTAGAGACTACTCCAGTGTCCACAAAGTGACGCCTAATAGAGATCAGTGGAGGAAGAGGGTTGTAGAGACTACTCCAGTGTCCACAAAGTGACGCCTAATAGAGATCAGTGGAGGAAGAGGGTTGTAGAGACTACTCTAGTGTCCACAAAGTGACGTCTAATATCTCTCTGTAAAATTATCTATAAGAGTCTCAATTATAATGGTGTAATGTCGATATTGCCGACTCGCGAGACAAACTTCAAGAAATGTTGGATATTGTAACATATCATAGTGAGGCCAGTGGATTATATGAAGAAAACAGAATGCATGACAGTCAGCAAACTAAAAATGCCACAGCCATGCTTAATCAATGTAAGAGGTCAAAATGTCAAACAAGTTGAATCAGTCATATATTTAGGATCACTTATTCATCAAAATGGGAAATGTGACAAGGAAATAAACAGAAGAATAGCCATGGCTAAGGAGGCATTTAACAGAATGTCAAAGATTTTTAGAAGCCATGAATTATCAATTGATACAAAAAAAAGACTTCTTCAATGCTACATTCAACCAATATTGTTATATGAAAGTGAAGTTTGGACAATCTCTTCTGTAATGGAATCGAAACTTGAGGCAACAGAGATGTGGTTCTATAGAAGAATGCTGCGTATATCTTATAAAGACCACATTAAAAATGATGATGTTCTACAAAGAATGTCAACTTGTCGTGACCTTTTGAACCGAATACGACGACAACAGATGAAATTTTTTGGATACATTATGCGGAACAAAATAGTTGAAAGTACCGTAGTGACAGGAATAATAGAAGGAAAAAGATGCAAGGGTCGACAACGAATGACGTTTATTAAGAGTCTTAGCAAATGGATGCAGTTAACTGAAACAGAGATGATCAGAGCAACAATGAACAGAGACATATGGAGGAATATGACCATGACCACCCAGGCTTGGAACAGGCACGGCACTTAAAGAAGAAGAATGTCGATTGCCGTTAGAGATATTTTCAGCACTCTACAGTTAAGTCATCCTTATGATACCAGGCTATCTAACACTAATTTTATATATATATATATATATATATATATATATATATATTCCAATTCAAATCCTACCTTTTTTAATTCCTATAATTATGATTGTATTTTTGAATAGTACAAAATCCCTACTGTGATACGTAATTCTCACTCGGTTAAATCGTTTGTATCCAAAATTAAAGAGCTACTTTAGCTCATTGTTATAATAAGTTTCATTGTCATAAGCATTTAATTAATCTGTAATAATACTGTATAATCTGTATATCATGGGATTCGTTGAGTGCGTTTCAACATTAATTATTGTGATTAGTTCGTTTCTTCGAAATTGTATACTGGGCTATCTTGTTTAATTATTTATAGAAATTTTCTTAAGTTTCAATTTTGAACTAATTAAGTGCTACTCTGCGTTTCTGTTTAGTTCCCTGTGTTTCTCTGTAGTGATTCTCTGTAGCTCAGATTTATCGGCAGAAGCAATATTCTCTTTTTAAATTCATGTTGTTATTATTTCAAACTTTAGTAACTAGAATTTATTTTACTTGTACTTCAGGTTTATTTCGTTTGCCTAGTTATTTTTCAATTTGTATGATTAAGGGTTGGTCAACTAGATAGGTTACTTGTGACCTCTTTGACGGCCTTGTTTTTGCATGTCACTGTATATTTTGAGTGTATCGAAATAAACATAGTTCTCTCTCTCCCTCTCTCTCCCTCTCTCTCTCTAATAGAGATCAGTGGAGGAAGAGGTTTGTAGAGACTACTCTAGTGTCCACAAAGTAACGACTAATAGAGATCAGTGGATGAAGAGGGTTGTAGAGACTACTCCAGTGTCCACAAAGTAACGTCTAATAGAGATCAGTGGAGGAAGAGGTTTGTAGAGACTACTCTAGTGTCCACAAAGTGACACCTAATAGAGATCAGTGGATGAAGAGGTTTGTAGAGACAACTCTAGTGTCCACAAAGTGACGTCTAATAGAGATCAGTGGAGGAATAGGGTTGTAGAGACTACTCTAGTGTCCACAAAGTGACGTCTAATAGAGATCAGTGGAGGAAGAGGGTTGTAGAGACTACTCTAGTGTCCACAAAGTGATGCCTATAGTAGAACTAAAAGAAATCAACGTGTTAATAAACAGAATTATTGCAATTATTACTATCATTATTAATTTTAATTTTAATTTTTACTCCGATTGTAAAGAACCCGGAGTTTGATAAAAACGATTCGAGCAATACGAGCTGAATAAATAAATAAGTACTGCAGGCCCGGCTACTTAAAACTCAAAATACACGCATTATAGTGAAATGATCAACTATGTTGATATGTATCACTTTCTAACACCGCACGATTAATTCGCTAGGCAATTTAATCCATTTTCCGTATAATCAGTCCAATGAATGTCCGATTAAATTCCCCTGAATGTCATATATTTCTATATAATATTTTTGTACATAATCATAAATACTGGAGATCATCTAACAGCTTAAATGAATTGCTGAAGCAGACTGCATTAAATCTTTTCAAAGTAACGGAAAACCTTTGCCAAAGAAAAGAAATTTTTATTTTTATTTATTCTTTAATATTATTTTTGTTACTACTATTACTACTACTATTACTAACACTATTACTATAATGCTAATTACTATTGTTGCTATTTCATTAACTCGTATTAGAACTACATTACTCAGAGTTCTTATCACTGTTGATACCTGTTGTTTAGCCGCTGTAGGAAGAACGTCTACAGAACCTGCAGGTTTCTTTGTGCCTCGAGCCTACACAATGCACAAACCTTAGAAACATGCCTCATGTCATCTGCAGCTCACAAAACTGAGTTAAACTTCAGTTTTTCAGCTGTGGATTTAACGTAAATTCTATTGTAATGCATCTCCAAACAAACTCTTTCTCTCGTTCTTTAGCTCTCTCTCTGTCTCTCTCTCTCTCTCTCTCTCTCTCTCTCTCTATATCGATGGTTCACTTTCTCTCTCTCTCTCTCTCTCTCTCTCTCTCTCTCTCTCTCTTCCCTGCCAATCTACTTAACTGAGTGACATATTTACTTAACTAACTGACTAACTTAACTGCCTGACTTAACTGACGTATTGACGTAACTGACTGACTGACTGATTTAACTGACTTATTGACTTAACTGACTGACTGACTGATTTAACTGACTTATTGACTTAACTGACTGACTGACTGATTTAACTGACTGATTAACTTAACAGACTGACTGATTGATTTAACTGACTGATTAACTTAACAGACTGACTGACTTAACTGACTCACTTAACTGACTGATCGATTGTCTGACAGAATAGCTCCCTGATTGACTGCCTGACAGATTCACTGACGGATTGACTGCCTGGCTGATCTGCTAAGGATTGGCTACTGACTAATCGATCATACGATTGATTGATTGATTGATGGACAGAGAGTAACCTGTAGTTGCTGTTGGATGGACTGAGACAGCTGTTTAACGCTCCGCTCAGTGACATTGAGTGGTTGACTTCTGACGAGATCTGACAATTCATCTGAATCCACTTCACTATTCAACAAACAACAACCGAATGTGATTGTAAGAGATGACTACAAGGGATATAGAGTTATGCAAAATGACGTTATCCTAACACCTTTTCCTTGTTCAGCCATTGAGTAATAGGAATCTCTAACACAACCCTACAAAAGTGGACAAAAATTAAATTATAATAGGCCTATAAAATAGCGGGTAAAGCTAATGTTAACGTCAGTTTCCTCACTCGAAAGCGATGTCAGTTGTCAGTGACGAGCGAGCCCAGGAAAATACAGAAAAATGAGAAATAATAAATAATATAGAAAAATAATATAGGAAAATTAGAAATAGTAAATCAAAGAGCATTGCAGGAAAGGATTAGTTTCGTAATGCTAACTAATAAGGGAAGTGACAGTGAACCTCAAAGCATCTGCTGCAGAGTTATGATTGATCTCAGGGGTGTTCTGTTTACTGGTCACTTGACGAGGAGTTCTCGCTCGCGGTCTGGGCTCATTCTCTCCCAGGTCACTTCTCTGTCTGACCACCCCACCACCGCCCCTTCCTACCACCCCTCCGCCCCTCTCTGAGTCCTCAGAGTCCCAGTTACTAGATCTACATCAATCAATCGATCAAGCAATCGAGCAATCAATGAATGAAAGAATCAATCTATCAGTCGATCGAGTGATACATTAGGCAATATATGGGTGAATTTATGAGCTCTTTTAATTGAAACACCAAAAAGGGATATGCACCTACACCACAGGGTGATAGAGCGATGTTAGGAGATAGAGACGGCGAGAGAGAGAGAGAGAGAGAGAGTGAGAGAGAGAGAGAGAGAGGGGAAGTGAAAGGGAGAGAGAAAGAGAGGGAGAGAGAAAGCCAGGAAGAGAGAGATAGAAAAAGAGAGAAAGAGAGAAAGATAGAAAGAGAGTAACAAACTGACAAATACAATAACCCTGAAAGACACCTGTTTGTATCGAGTTCACCCACAGCCTCATCGTCCACATTCAACCTCCCAGCCCCTCCATCTCTTCCTCCCACCTCTATAGAACTCTTGACCCCTCCCTCTCTTCTCCCCACCTCCACTGAGCTCTTGACGGCTCGTGGTGCTACTGTTGTTGCTCTCTCCAGCCCTGGTTCACTGCGCCTGGTATCCACCGCTCCTCCAGATCTCGGAGACTTCGAGAGATTCGCGGGTCTCGCTGAGCTGGACTTGCCTGCCGCTGATTTAGGACGAGAAGCTCCTGAGTCGTGAGCTCTGGAAGATCTCAGCTCCACTGGAGATCTTCCCTGACTGGGTCTAGGGGACTTAGCAGTGGATCCTGTGTGGGTGGAGCCAGGTCTGCCGGAGTCACCTAGTATCAATCGATAAGCAATAATTAATTAATTGTAATTACTTGTAATTAATTGTAATTAGTTGTAATTAATTGTAATTAATTGTAATTAGTTGTAATTAGTTGTAATTAATTGTAATTAATTGTAATTAATTGTAATTAGTTGTAATTAATTGTAATTAATTGTAATTAATTGTAATTAGTTGTAATTAGTTGTAATTAGTTGTAATTAGTTGTAATTAATTGTAATTAATTGTAATTAATTGTAATTAATTGTAATTAATTGTAATTAATTGTAATTAATTGTAATTAATTGTAATTAGTTGTAATTAATTGTAATTGATTATTATCAGCTATTATATATATCGTGTCGTAGAAGGCGACTAAAGCGCTAAGATCCATACCAACGTCAGAAAGGGCATTCGGTTGGTGAGCGCCTAGGCTCCAGAAATTGCTACAAAATTTAAACAAATGGAAATGTCTCAAAATGGGGATTGACTGATGGTGTGGTGTAGGACAGAAAGGATTTGAGACAGTCTATTTGTATCCCAACCCTGGTTAAGCTTGGATTCAAGAGAGGATGATGATGATGATGATGATGATGATGATTATATATATATCAACTTCCTTATTTGTCAACACTTGACAGGAAGAATAGTAAGAGAACAACATAAACATAAAACGTAGGATAAAAAATAAACCACCACCAATTACGCAGAGTTATATAATCAATTAGGAACTCATTGATTGGAGGTACAACAACAACAACAACATGACCTCTGACCTCTAGCAGCCAGTGACTGGAGGTACAATAACAACAACATGACCTCTAACCTCTAGCAGCCAGTGACTGTAGATAGTCTCTCAACCTCGCCAAGGCTCCACGCTCCACTTCATCTGAGAACTCTCCGCGCAGCTGCGCAAACCTCTTCAGCTTCTACAACAACAACAACAACAGTGGAGTGGAATGGATTGGGACTTCTGTGCTGCCATTTTTTTACCGTACCTACGATTGCAAGTGTTGCTTGCACACGTCGATGCGCAGAAGTGCATACTACTACAACAACAGAACTAGAGTGCTATTGTCGTCCACGACAATATTGAGCACCAAGTGCAACACCGAGCACCTCCATGAAGTCTACAACTATACACAGCACTTCATGTAGTCTAGAGGAGAGCGTGTTTAGGATTACTCGCTAATTATTTAAAAGTCCAAGGTTCAAGCATGGGTCAGTCAACAGATAATATTGTCAGAGAACTTCTAGAAAGAATTCTCAAGCGTTCTGAGAGTTCTGTTGTACAGAACTCGAACATTTTAAACTAAAATTAACAGAAATATATAATAAAATCGGTACAACTACGCTGTGGCAATTTATCATTGACTCTAATATCAGCATCTTCCCTTGAATCCCAGTTTAACTTGGGTCGGGATTAGAACATTTTTAGCAATGTTTGGAGCCAAGACGCTCACCAACCGAATGCCGTTTCTGACGTTGGATTGGATCTTGCTGTTTTGTCGCCTTTTGCGACACGTGCAGTGCACGGTTGATCTATTCTTCAGCAACCCGAACATATCACTTATAAAAGATGGGTTTTACTGACCATACTAAGAAGTAATAAATTAATAGCAGTATTAATAATAATAATAATAATAATAATAATAATAATAAGGTTTAAAGTCTGTTTCCTCATACAAGGATGATGTCAGGGACATAAAAAAAATAATGGCTTATTAGCAAATAATACTGAAAATATAAATTATGCTGAAGTGTAAAATTAAATTGTATAATATAAAAATTTTAAATTTTAATTTTTTTTTAAGTTTAAAAGTGAATCATTGAACCTTCGCCGTGGCAGCCTGGTCCTTGCTAAGGTTTTCCATTACACTGTCGTGCAATCTATGGTCAATACTCTGAGCAGTCTACATATCAATCAATCAATCAATCAATCAATCAATCAATTAATCAATCAATCAATCAATTATAGCACTGATGTCACCGATAATGTTGCTTGACAGGGTCTGTGCCAACTACCTCCAGAACTTCCTCATTTGTAGCCTTTTGAGTCCAGCTAATACTCTCCATTCTTCTCCAAATCCACATTTCCAATGCCTCCAGTTTCCTAATATCTTCCTTCCTTAACATGAACCTTAAGGAAGGAAGATATTAGGAAACTGGAGGCATTGGAAATGTGGATTTGGAGAAGAATGGAGAGGATTAGCTGGACTCAAAAGGTTACAAATGAGGAAGTTCTAGAGAGAGTCGGAACAGATAGACAGTTGATAAATGTATTAAGAAATAGGAAGAAGAGTTGAATAAGACAAATTCTAAGGGGGGAAGGTCTATTAAAAGAGGTCATAGAAGGTAGAATGGAAGGAAAAAGAGGCAGAGGGAGGCCAAGATTAGGTATGTTAGATGATTTAAATACCCACTCATATTTGGAAATGAAGAGGAAGGTGGAAGACAAAGAAGAGTGGAGGCATTATATGCCATGGACTTGCCAGTAGGCAGTGCACTAAAAGAGAGAGAGAGAGAGGGTTTGTCACCTAACACGAGAGTCATAGAGAAAGGGAGACAGAGAGAGGGAGAGAGAGAAAGAGAGACAGATAGAGAGAGACAGAGAGAGAAAGATAGAGACAGTGAGAGAGAGAGAGAGGGATATAGAGACAGACACACAGACAGAGAGGGAGAGATAGAGAGACAGATAGACAAAGAGAGATATAGAGAGATATTACAATGAGACATATTTGTTCCAATTACTAAAATAGTTGATTATTTTGAAAACTATTGAAGCTGCACTTTTCAATTTCTGAGAATGAAAACTACAGTTGATGATTTATTTTGTTTAGCATTACTACTAGTAGCTGATAGCACAGTCACTAATCACTATCCATTATTCAAACAGTTTACCATAACATAACAATTAGAGAGCTACCGTCGTCCATGACAAAATCGAGCACAACTATAAACGCAGTCAAATATGTTACCGATATCGCCACTGACTGAAGCCAGTGGCGATGTCGGTAAGATATTCGACCGGGGATCAGAATATGCGGGGCTCAAATCCAGGGCTCGCCCGTCACTGATATCGCTTTCGAGTGAGGAAACTGACGCTACCTCTGCCTTTAAATCCAACCTGATGAGCAAAAAGAAGGTCCAAACGTTGCAAATTTTAAAATCCTAAAAATGTGTCCAGAAGTTATTTGGTATCAGTTTAGTTGCACAAGAATACACATAAAACGAATATATCACAAGTTTAATAAATGAGGACATCTACAGATAGACCACCACAGACCGGACGTATGTTGTAGTCTCTCAGCCTTTGAGCTAGCTGCTCCAGAACATCTTGCTTGAACTTATCTACAAAGCCTGGATCAGTGCGCAGAGCTTTGTCCATCAGCTGTCGTGTTGTGAGCACATCAATGGGAGCTCTGATCAACAATACACAGGTTAGTACAGGAAATATTTCATATTAGAGGGGACCCACCTCATCATCAAATATTTTCCGCCAGAATAAAATGGTTTTTAATCCATCTAACTGAGGAAGGCAGGAAACCACCTCAGAAGCCGTACTTTTACCAAGCTATAGGCTAGATAATGTATGAATAAGGCATAGACTTTGTGAAGGGATTAACATGTTGATCTAAGGAGTACTCTTGTAGAGGGAGAAAGCACACTTTGAGTATGAATATGTACCTTGAACCTGCCACTTGGCAGTGCACTGAAGAGACTACAATTAAAGAGAAGTTTAAGTAATCGAAGAATTTACCGTTAGTTTGCTAAAAAAACTTATCAACTGAACTCACCTCTGTGGTTTAGGTTTTCTTACAACTTCTTCAACTGAAACAAAACAAAGCGTTCGGTTTCAATATTTCAAATAGTAGATCGCAATTCTCATTACCAGTAATAGTAGGCCTACACCATTAAATATCCAACTGATTTAATTATTATAAAACTGCGTCAATTAAAAGTTAAATATCAGATTTACAGTCAATCACAGTCAAACTCATTCATTTCTTGCAGAATTCTAAGCTAAATGAGGGTTTTGTGTTCTGAGTGTCTTTAAAAAGTTGAATAAAGTAAAATTTCCTTTAATTACGTTACAAACAGAGATTCATTACTATTATTCTTTATTTATTTATTATAATGTTATTCATTATTTCCTAATAAACACAAACATGCAGTAGTTTAGGGATAAGATAATTTCTCTTTCTAGCCATTTCCTCAATATAGAAACAGAAAAATTATGATTAATCAGTAAAGATATCAGCAGACTAGTCGATGCTGAGATTTGAAATATAACCACTTACATGTTGATGCAACAACAAAAATTCATTTATACAAGTAAAAATTTCTCTCATAACGCTAAAAAACAAAAACGCTAAAACAGGAAGCCCAATCCAAGACAAGCGACTATGTAATATATACATATATTAAATATACGGCTTATGCAGCACGGCGCTACTGCTAGAGCGCTTAGCGTTGTCATGGACAACAGTGGAACTATAATTGAGCTGTGGTTGTTAGAGCGTCAGAGCTGCCAGTTGAACATGACTAGACCTGTTTATCAGAGCAAACTGATAAAAAAGCTGGTAAAGCTAATGTTAACGTCAGTTTCCTCACAAGCAAGCGATGTCAGTGACGGACGAGCCCAGGATTTCAACCCCGCACATACTGATCAGCGGTCGAATGACATGTTGCTTAACCACTGCAATGATCCACAATGGTACAGTGTGTTAGGTGCGGTCAATGTTTTACTAAAACAGGTAAAGAGGAGGAAGCTCTGCCTCAATCAGTTATTATAGAGTTGAAATGTTTCATTGCATTTCAGTGTGGACTCTACTATCATCCACAGCAACAGAACATAGATGCAGCTATGAGCCACTGAAAGCTTTTCCAGTGGAGTTAGAGAAAATAAAATAGTTATATGTGTATTTGTATGTAAATATGAATATCTATAAGTGTGTGTGTATATGTATCTATGAGTCAATCTTAACGTATGCAAGTGTATACATTTAATCCGTCTACGTAGATGAATGCGCCATATATGTTTGGGTAAGTATGTTTCTAGGTAGATCAGAATAGGAAGGCATGTACAGGGCCTACTGGCTGGAGCCAGTGACGAAGTCGTTAAGATACTGACCGTGGATCAGTAGGTACTGGGTACAAATCGTGGGCTCGCCCGTCACTGACATCGCTTTCGAGTGAGGAAACTGCCGTTAACCTTAGCTTTACCAGCTTTTTAGAGATGTGGTGTGTGTGTACTGGTATGTATGTCTTTGTTTAAGTTGGATTGACTCATCAAGGTATGAAATTCTAGTATATTCCCCTCTTTACAAATCTATGTCTTTACAAAGTTATGTCTGATGAGGTATAATACTACGTCTAGACTGGTGTTACAGGTCTCAACGACTTTCTGAACCAGTATAATTAAGTTTAGTTAAAGCCTACAGACTTTAACTTAAGACAGACGAAGACTCCCTTGCAGACTCTACGCAAACAAGCGTAGAGTCGGCAAGGGAGGTCCCTGACATTGCCTTATGGCGAGGAACCGGACGTTAAATTCTTATTGATTGATTAAAATCTCCACCGAGCTTACCTTCATGCTCACTCTCTTCCTCCTCCTCTTCCTCCACACTCTGAGGGGGGTCAATGGGCTCACGTGGGGGTGGGGGTGGGGCCTGGGCGGCTCTAGCCACCTTAACAGGAGCTACTTCTTGTTCTTCTTCTTCTACTTGTTCTTCTTCTTCTTCTTCTTCTTCGTATGAGAGATCAGGAGAGTAGGCTGGCATCTTAGAATTGTTCTACGAAAAATATCGTTTAAATTAATTATAGTTTATTATAATTATTATATTATTATATAATTATTACACTATTATATAATATTATATTTATTATAATTTATATATTTTATTTACTACTGCAAATACACATCAGATGAATTAAATTAGAAGAATTAGAGACTGAAGATGGTTTATTACTAATTTCAAAGGAAAGAAGAGAAGATTATTATTTTTAGAAACTGTTGCAGATTTGTTTCTACAACTATGCAATGGATTGCTGCAGGAGATGTGCAAGTTCCATTATTTCAATGGATTGCTGCAGGAGATGTGCAAGTTCCATTATTTCACCCTCTCTGACAAATACAGATACACTAGCAATGAAATTAATATATCATAGTAAATCTAAATAAATATGGTGCACATTTTTTATTTTGTACGAAGTCTCCCTATCACTTTCTGCCAAGTGTGACAAGTCCAAGGCATATGTTCTTATTCAGCTGTCACACTCAGTTAGAGCATTCCATTGATCTAGAAGTTGATCCAACCAACAGCAAACCGTTACGAAACTTTAATGCAGTCCTTATATCTGAAAAGTTTGGCTTCTAGGATAGTTTCTCCCTGTCTTCCTCAATCAGTTTCCTGCCCAGTCGCCTCTTAAGATGTGTGCAGTGTATGGATAGTCGAACACGGGTATGTAATGAGACGTCAAAGCAATTCTATAAAAGGCATAATTATAATAATAATAATAATAATAATAAAGATTTAACGTCCGTTTTCTCAACTAGGTATGATGTCAGGGACGTCCCCACAGCACACATCACTACAGATCAATTCACCCAAACCAATCTGCAAAAGAAATGTACTGAGGAGAAGTAGGATCCTAAACGAAAGCTAGTCCAGTGTCTAACTAAGGAGAAGTAATAAAAGCACTCCACTTGGGAGCACGCTAGGATACAAACAGCAATCCTGCGCAAGTTATCCTGCTCTCTCTCCACTTCCATTCTCCTACTCTCTAGATCCAGCAGTCTGTCGTTAAAAATCTCGTTCAGCTACAGCATCATAAACATCTAATTAATTACTTCTTCTTCAGTGCACTGCCAAGTGGCAGGTTCAAGGTACATATTCATATTCAAAGTCTGCTTTCTCGCTCTATAAGAGCACTCCTTAGATCAACAAGATAATCCCTTCACAAAGTCTATGCCTTATCCATACCTTATGTAGCCTATAGCCTGGGAAAAGTATGGCTTCTGAGGTGGTTTCCCGTTGCCTTCCTCAGTTAGATAGATTAATTACCATATAATCCTGGGGGAAATATTTCATGGTGAGGTGGGTCCCCTCTTGCCATCTCCAGCTCCTGCCTTAGTCGCCTCTTATATACACGATTGTTTGCGGTTGCCTTATTCTGCAGTAGTCCAACCACACCCGAGCACAATATGGGGATTAATTACTTAATTAAACATAATAAAATCATCATCATCATCATCATGGTCTTCATAATCATCAGTATCATCATCATCATCATCATCATTATCTTCCCTTTATTACTAGTTTAACCAGGGTCGGGATACGAATAGACCCTTCTCCGCTGCTCTCGATCCCATACCATATCATCAGTCAATCCAATTGAATCTCTTTTATTCGCTTTAGAATATTTTGTAGCAATTTCTGGAGCCTAGACGCTCACCAACCGTATGACCTTTCTGACATTGGTTTGGATCATCATGCTTTAGTCGCCTTTTAAGAAAAGTACAGTCACAAGTGGGTCTATTCTTCAAACCCGGAAAAAAGTATACTCTGTACGTCTTAAAGTTGAGTAAACAGGATAGTTTTCTCAGGGAATGACGCCCCTGCCCAGTAAATGTTAGTCGAAGAAATGAGGAAGGATAGGGGCCCACCTCGTCATAAGCGGAGTCCCCAAGAATAATGGTACATCAAAAGAAAAGTTATAGATGCTTTAAAGACTCACTCGTATGTGGACATGAACAGGAAAACGGAAGATTTAATGAGTGAAGGCTTTATATACCATGGACCTGCCAGTAGGCAGTGCACTAAGAGAAATCTCAAAAACAATGTCTTAGTAAAATTTTAGACTGGTTTACCTGTTTTAATTGAGCAGCGTGATCCTTTTTCATTCTGTCCATCTTTAGTTTCCACGTCCTGTCTTGTTCTTGAAGCTGTTGCTTCATAGTTAACTGCGTCTGCTGAACCTTTAAGTCAATCAGCCATCAATCAATCAATCAAACAGTCAGTCAGTCAGTCAGTTAGTCACTGGGTCAATCAATCAATCAAACAATCAGTCAGTCAGTCAGTAAATCCATCAATCAATCAATCAATTAATCAATCAATAAGTCAGTCAGTCAGTTAAACAATCAGTCAGTCAGCCACTCAGTCAATCAATCATCTAACTATCAGTACCGTCAATCAGTCGTTTATACAGTCAATCGATGATTTATTTATATTTAGGTTTTTTTGCAAGTTTCATTTTTGTTTCACACTCTTTTAGTTCTCGGCTGTCTCGTTGTTGACTGCATTAACTTAACATTGAAAGATTGATGGCAGAAACTCACATTTAGCATAATGACTATTACGTCAGAATGCTTTCATTGTTTATTTTTTCTTTATTGCAAATTCAATTATATCACTCTCTGGAGATAAACAATTAATTAGCCATTAACAAATAGTCGACTATTTAATTGAATTAACTATTAAAAACTTACAAATTAATGAAAGAATAGAGATCTAAGTATAAATATTGCTGAAATTAAATAAATGAAAGATCTCTTTCATAACAAATATGCCTATCTGTATGGCTGCATAAGCATCAATGTATGTCTACCTGTTTGCCCAGTTCTTCTCTCATCTCATCCAACTCTAGTTGTTGCTGTTGCTGTGCTCTCTTTGTCTCTTCGGATAAATTCTCTTCGGGCTGCAAAGTACCAAGAGTTGAGCCGTGACCTATTCAATAAATATATATTTATTTATTTAAGATAGGCAATAAACAATTAAGTATCGAATTGCACAGGTCAGAGTGGTACTTTCCATAGTCCTGCTTGATCCTTTGACATCTATAAATCGTTAAACAATCACCTTCTCGAAGTGTCCAGTCTTTATTTTGCATTTTCTAATTTTTCGCAGAAACACCTATTTCTAAATACACTAGTAAGCTACATATATATAATTGTAAACTAAAGATGTACCAGTTATGACTAACAAATGCTTGAGTGAGATTGACATATTGGTATCAGAAACTCAACAGCAAAGGAATGACTACAGTGAAGTAAAAGAAAATATAGAAAAAACTAAAACAAACTTAAGAGCAGAGAAATTGAATGAAAAAGGCAGCATTTATTTCAACACCACAGGAAAACCTCAAACATAGAGAACTAAAACCATAGTAACTTTAAATTGGATAAAATAAGATAAAAATATGCAAGCCATAGAATTGTATGAAATGTATGTTGGCCATAAGGCATTGGATAAATTATTGTTCAAAAAGCAATTAATCACATTCAATTGCTTTAGTACCCCGTATTGGCAAATCAAGTAAAATTAAAATTACTGTTTCGTCAATTAAAATTAGCCTACACTTATTTCTATTCTGTTAAAAAAATACTTTTCTATTACATTTTAGTGTCTGAAAGTTAGTTATTGTAATTGAAATGTTTTCTTTATAAATCTATCAATTGCAAAAAATAAACAGCATATGTTAACTCTACATTAATTCTATTAACATCGAGTTAGTTTAATAATACATATGACCGAATCATTATATGCCAAGGTATTAATTTACTGAATTTCAAATGTAGACTAGTAATAAATAATCACAACTCATTTAGTTTAATACAAAAAACAATAATAAATTGCACGAAAAAAGCTTACAAATTTTGAAAAAAGTAATTAATTTTCAATTTCATTGCTTCAATTGCATTTCCAATTACCTTTTAAAATAAAAACTGCAAACTTCATAATCTTCTTTGCCGAACAGAAACCTCAAATTGGCCTACAACTAAAACTACTTTGCAAGTCATTATTTACACTGCAATTACAACTTTCGATTACGCCATGCCTGATGTATGTCCGATAAATTACATCTTTCAAATGGCATGTGAATATGCTTTATAGACTTGCTGAAGATAGCATAGTAAGTATAAATAGAAAATATAAATGTAGAAGCATACTGCGAATGTTTCTGACTTCCTCTAACGCAGCTTCTGAAGCTTTCTGTTTATCGCACATAATCTTCATTTCTTTCTCAAACTGCTTCCTCAGTTTATCCAGTGCCACCTACAGTAAAATAATTAATTTCCATCTAAGGATAGAACCATAATAAAATATATAATTATCAAATAATTAAATACAAATAATTTTTCATTACTATTTTTATTATTATAAGAATATATAATTATTTCCAGGGGCGGATCCAGGAATTTTTTAAGGGGGAGGCCTGAAATTTTTTTTGAGAGTGTACATATTTTTTGCTTACGCCCTTTCTTCGGGCGACATGTTACGCAACAAGAATATTGCATTAGAGGTGGGGGGGCTCAAAATTTTTTTACTACTGCGCTCGGCTCATAGAGTGAGTGTATCCCCGTATCTTACACCTCCCCCCCAACCCACTCATACCTGTACTATAGTAGGAGGAAAACCTAAAATCCTACATTTGCTTTGGAAAAATATAGGTTAATTTTTTTCACCTCTGAAGAAACTCAGCGGATCTGAATGAATTGCAAAAGTGACCACATTTTGGCAGTAGGGGGGGCTTAAGTCCCCCCCTAAGGTTGTTTGCACCACTGCTCCAGGACAGTTCACATTTTTGCACCTTTATTACTCTTACACGGTGATAAAAATTAAAATTGAAAGCTAGTAAAACGATCAACATTTTTCGGGCCCACTTTCATTACACAGGGCTCCTAAGATATCAAATATGGACCCCTAAACCCATATTTGAACTAAGTTGAGCTAGTGGAACTGAGTTCTCTGGTACCCCCCCCCCCCTCCACCCATCCACGGCCCTTACAAACATATTGACACAGAAATTGCCATAGAAATAATGAAAATATAGTTTAAAATTTTTTATAGCCAGGCCTAAGGGGGGGGCCCGGGCCCCCTGAGCCCCCCCCCTGGATCCGCCACTGATTATTTCTACTGAATAAACTCTCTGCAGTTTAGCTCGGTGTTGTTGAAACGCTAAATGATATTATTAACTCAATAAACCTCAATCGATTATACCGAAAAAACAAAATTGCTACTGACATCTTTTCAACATAATACTATAAGTGTTTACAGAAATAAATAAGAATTTAGCGTCGGTTTCCTTATCAGGTAGCGACAATAGGAATCAATCAGATACCACCACAGCATCATCAGGTTCACCAGAAAAGCAAATAAGTTGAATGAGAAAAGGCAGCATTCATTTCAACACCACAAGAAAACTTTTATACGCGACCCGATTGGTATTTGAACACGTGACTTCAATTTGTCGCGCATTCTATTAATTCAGCCATCCGATCCATATAGAAGTGGTGAATCACAACTAACGATGTGCTAGTCTACATAGAAACTAATTAAAAACAAATAAATGCAATGTTCAATTTGATCTAACTGACTAATAAACCTAATTAAACCTAACTAAACTTAATCAAGTAGAGGCTGATCAAATCCAATCTTTTAGAAAAATTGGAAGCAAAGTACAATCAAGCTTCTTGTTCCTCAATGTAAGAAGTTTGCCCAGCTTAGTTTCGAATCGATAACTTCCTGATGAATAAGGAAAGTCTGCTACCACCTCGACCAGTGCACCACCTGGTGATTAAATGATTTACAGAATGTCAAACCTTATGAGCAGATAGCTGTTCAGTTTTCCAGGTTTCCATTTGCTTGCTTAGTTCTTCTTCTGCTTTAGACTTCATCTCCCTGTCCTGATAATAAATAAGACAAAATAGCAGTTAGTTAACAATTGTTGGGCGGGATTAGCGCAGTTGGTTAAGCTGCGCGTCAGATGAACAAAGTTAAGCTCCATCGCGCCGGTTAGTACTTTGTGGCCAACCACCTTGGAAGACCGATTGTTGACAGCTTTGAAAGAAAAATAATCCTGAGGGTGTTGGAAGGTTATTCTTAAATCTGCGCCGGCTGCAATTGATGCGCCAACAAAAGGCAACGATTACTAATAGCCATGGAGAGGAATGGAGGAAATACTGAAAACAACAAAAACAGAAACCAAGAAAGGAAACCATGTAGCACATGTGGTATGTCACGTGTTTGACTAAAGGAACAAAAAATAAATAAAAGCAGAAGAGAAAGCTTAATGCTGGACTACACAGTACATTCTACATACTACACAGTACATAGTACATAGTACATAATACATAATACATAGTGGATAGTACATAGTACATACTACTAATAATAATAATAATAACAACAATTAGAGTGCTACAGTCATCAATGACAACATCGAGCACTACTGAGACAAAATCAAGCCGGCGAGCAAAAAAAGAAGGTCCAAAAACGATGCAAATTCCAAAATCCAGAAATTCAGTCCAAAGTACTATATACTACATAGTACATAGTACATACTAAAAAAGACACACATTATAATGAAATGATCAACTGTGTTGATCATTTCATTATAATTATTAAGCACGAGTAGTTAGAGTCACTTGAAATGCCATATTCAAGATAGCAATACTAACTTTCTCAGAGATGGAATTTCTGGCATTTCTTTCAGCCAACAACATCTCCTCTGTCTTCCTCAATCTCTCTTTTATTTCCTCCATTTCTCTCTCCCTCTCCGCTTCTTTCTTTCCATCAACCGGCGGCTGAGGATTAGAGGCTGGAGCTAAGCTGAGAGACTCTGGATGTCTACGCGACACGTGACCTTGTAGATACTCATTGCTCTCAAACAGCTTACCACAGTGGTGGCACTTCAATCAGTCAATCAATCAGTCAATCAATCAATCAGTCAATCGATATTCATTGCTCTCAAATAGCTTACTACAGTGGTGGCGCTACAACTGTCAATCAATCAATCTATCAATCAATCAATCAGTCAGTCAATCAATATATCTACCTACTTATCTATCAATCAATAATCCTCATATACATGTATCTATCTTTTGATTTATTTATATATCCATCCATCGATTAATCTAAAAGGCTGTAAAGCTGTAAAGCTAATGTTAACTTCAGTTTCATCTCTCGAATGCGAAACAGTGATGGGCGAGCCCAGGATTTCAACCCCGTACATACTGATCCACAGTCGGATATCTTACCGACATCGCCGCTGGCTACCTACCTATTAGTCAATCAATCATTCAATCGATCAGAGAATCCATCAATCAAATAATTAATTAAGCAACATTTATTATTTTTATTATTAGAATTACTATTGACTAACCAGAAGATATTCGATCATGATTTATCAACATACCTCAATCATTTACTTATCAATCAGTCAATATATAAATCAATCAGTCAAATCAGATTATCAACAAAGTAAAATTCATTCAATCAATCAATCTATATTCAGTCATCCTGATAATAATGGTAGTTAAAATACTACCAAATGTTCCCCTTCCAAAACCGCTAATGTTAACGTCAGTTTCCTAACTCGAAAGTGAGGTCAGTGACTAGTAAGCCTAGGATTTGAGAACCCCACAAATACTGATCCGCGGTCGAATATCTTACCGACATCACCATTGGCTCCAGCCAATATGATCAGGATCCTGGAAATTTTTGATATTATTATACCCCTTTAAAGTTTCTTACTATTTTTCTAAGGGTCTGTGTTTTGAATTCATATGAATTCATACCTTATGAATTATTATGAATTCATACCTTATGAATTATTATGAATTCAAACCTTATGAATTATTATGAATTCAAACCTTATGAATTATTATGAATTCATACCTTATGAATTTACATGAATTCACACCTTATGAATTATTATGAATTCACACCTTATGAATTATTATGAATTCATACCTTATGAATTCATATGAATTCATACCTTATGAATTATTATGAATTCATACCTTATGAATTATTATGAATTCATACCTTATGATGGGTCTTATTGCTGGAGTGGAGCAATACTCTCTGTACTGAGATTATTTTATTTTGTTTCTTCACCTCCGCCTTTAGCTCACTCAACTCTTTCTGTAACTTTACTAGTCGCTCGTTCTTTGTCTTCTCGTGCTCCTATCAATCAATCATTAATCAATTGTCAATCAATCAATAAATCCATCAATCTCTCACTTTATCAATATCTATGTCAAATTGTCCATAGATCAATTAATTAAACATGTCACTTCAATCTTAAATAATAATAATAAATAATAATAATAAATAATAATAATAATAATAATAATAATAATTACTAAAGGTTTAACGTCCGTTTCCTCATCCAGGGATGACGTCAGGGACGTCCCCAACAGCACACATCACTACAGATCAATTCACCCAGACCAATCTGCAAAAGAAATGTGCTGAGGAGAAGTAAGGTCCTAAACGAAAGCCAGTCCGGTGATCAAAAAATGGTCAAGGTAGATCGATTATGTCTATAGCGGGAAAAGGTAAGTTTTAAGCTTGCTAGACAATGTTGAAAGAGAAGAACAAGAGTGAGGATTAGCAGGTAAAGAGTTCCAGATTGTGGGTGCTGCGTAAGAAAATGAACGTCTGCCCAATTAAGCATAAGAATGTCTTAATAGCGTAGGGGTAACGTCATGAAGTTTTAAATGACAGATCCTGAAGTGAATTGAACCCTCGTGGGTTCGAATCCCGGCCGCGCTGATCTGAGAGTAAAATCTCGGACATTCACTGGACTGGTTATACAGAAAATGGTCTAAATTGCCTAACGGTTTAAACATGTGATATTAAAAAGTGATAGATATCAACATAGTTAATTATTCACTATAATACGTGTGTTTTATTTTAAGACTGTTAGACTCTTTTAGCCACTACATAATTAAATCAATGATATTGTCTAACAATAGATCACAGAACACAGTAAGCATCAATTATTCACTTATTTCAAAGAATTAAAGACACCCAACCTCTTTCTCTGTAGTAAGCTGAGTGCTAAGCTCTTGTACTCTACCCAACAAGTAGTCCTGAGATTGCTAAGCACAATGAAACATTAATATTAGAATTGTTGGACTTAAGTTCCTCCTCGTTGCAGCTGATGACTAACAGATATCAATAAAATAATTTACTAAAGAATCAGCAGAATATAAATAGGCTTTCAAAACTAAAGGAATAAACAAATTAAACTTAATATCTAAATATAGCAACAGACGTTATGAACTAACAACGTAATGTTTTATTTTGTTCACTCATTTGTTAATACTACTCGTGCGCTTTCAATGTACGAGCGTTAGCCACACGAAGTCAAGCTTTTCATTGTATTCAGAGTGTACAGCAAGCTAACAAAATCATATCAAACAATTGATTGATACTCATACTCATTGATGGCTGGATCAATTACTCTACAGCTCTAAAATTTAACGGCAACTGATAATCTGGTATTCTTCACCTACGCGAGGAATACCAGATTATCTGTTTTACGATCTATCTTACGCCAAATCCACGGTAAATTATGATCTTCCATATAGGCCCTAATCATCGACAATGCTAACATTATATATGCTAACATATAGCTAACAATTCAGAGACTGGCATAGGTTTATTTTAATAAATGTTCACTACATTTATTATAAAAAAATTGTACAAAATTATGGAAGTATACTTGCAGATTTAATACATGTAGTGCAAATAGTTCTTTGGCACTGGAATATTAATATAGCCTAAAATTGCATATTTTAACCTTGAAAATATCAATATCGGGAGAAGAGAAATTATTATAAATTATCATTCTTATTATTAGAATTACTATTGACTAACCAGAAGATATTCAATCATGAGTTGAGCCAATCTGAACAGCTTTACATAAGTTGGGTCCACCGAAGAATCCTGAAAAATTAATTAAAATATATTTAAGTAATATTTATTAAATAATATATTACTTTCAAAATACCCTACATGTTTAAGCTTACATGAAAATGTAAAGTATTTTGCTTCTTTTACAAGTTTCCAATTTGCAAAATTTTCAATGTTGCCAGTGAGAGAATTAATATAAATAGAGATGTAAATGCAGATATGTAAATACTCCAATAACTCAGCAAAGATAGACTCTTCTTATTACAAACTTTCATTAGTCGTATAACTTCTGCAGAGATGAACATACAACAATTTGAATTGCACTCAAGTGCAAATATGTTTAGGATTTATTGGTTATAGAACAGTGCTGACGGGATTGAGTAAAAAACTCCGAGTTGTTATATTGACGTAAAAACTAAAGCAAAAGTAAAATAAATATGCCACAGTTTGACAGTGCGTTGATCAGTTTGTATAGGCAACGATTACTAGTAGTCGTGGAAGAAATTAGCGACAAAATATTCATCAGTCGACTGATTATTCAATTTTTTTGGTATCTGACAGATAGCTTACCAATTCAGATTCGACATTACAAAAAGCAATATTCATGATATTGTCCTGAAGAGTTCCAAAGTCCATATTCTTAGACAGTCTGTCGACATCCACTGCCGCTAAAATTTAAATGAAACAAAAATTTACTGGCTAGGCCTACTTTAAGTGTCAGTTGACAAATAGAAGTTTGCGACTGAGTAGGAAATACTTTATTATTGACATGTTCTCAAGCTAAATTTATAGCACAGGAAGAAGCTATAGAACTGCAGATTGTGAGTATCAGCAGATCGTATAGATCGTTTAATATTCTGTAGATTATGTGCATGGTTCAAATGCAGTGCTCACCCTATAAGTCTATTGACATGGTTTAGAGACAGGAACCTGATGCTAATCTTGGCTTTAAAACAATTTTTCTCCATGCTAAGACTTCATTTAACCACAGCTACTAGCTGAACAATTAATCTACCTATCCTAATTTGATTTATTATTTTCATTATTTACTATTACTTTATTATACTGTATTTATATAAGTATGAAAATAGAATATTCTAAACATATATGATATATACCTAATCTCCTCCAGTCAATTCGTTCATTACGTCTCCGAAATACTAAGTTTGGTGGCAAAGTAGAAGACATAGCCATCCTAGGTTCTCCTCCATTACTAGTAAAATTCTGACCTCCCAGCAATTGTTGCTGGTACCACCGTTGTTGCTGCTGCATCTCTGCTATTACAGTTTTGATTTGTCGATATAATTGTAAGGCCCTTTTTCCAGATATTAAAAGTCCTGTTCAGTACAATAGTAAATTACATAAACCTAAAACTTCAGGTCACATTTAATAGTTCAAATCAATCAGTATCAAATCAAGTAGCTTAACATTAAGAAAATCTTGGTCATATACAGAATATACATTAAAACAAGAACATTATTTAAAATTACTCGGTAAGAACTAACTTGAATGACATTTACAGCCAAGACCGTAAATTCTTATTATATACAGTTATTACTATAGCCATACACGCTAGCATATGAGCATCGATTTCTACAGCTAATTAATGCGATTATGTGTAATATAAATTTACTTTTGACTGATTTTTTGGACTTTGGAATTTACACCGTCTTTGTACATTCTTTTTGCTCGACGGCTTGAGTTTGTCTCAATAGTGCTCGATGTTGTCATTGATGACTGTACACTCAAATTGTTATTATTTTTTAAATTTTCAAAACATGTCAGGCTTATTATATTATGAACATAATAGTGAAAATGTTTACAAACAACTGGTTGCCATGGTATAGTTGAGAGTTCTTATTTTCTTTTGGACTTTAACTCAGCTTAAAACTTTGTGTTACTGAATTATTTTCTGTAAATGGAAAGTTGAATAGAAGGCCTGCGCTACATAAAAGGTGATTTAGATTTCAATTTTCTTTCATTTACAGTGGATGCTGTACTATTGGCTTATATAAAATGACATAACAAAGTTGTACTGCCATCAATGACAACATCGAATAGTATCAAGAAAAATCTAAGCCAGTGAGCAAAGAGCAAAGTGAGCAAACAATACCCGCTAACTGTGCAAGTTCTAGAATCCAGAAAATAAATCCAAACCTAAAGGGAGTTAATGATTTACATCCATAGTCATGATATCTAAGAAAGTTTTCTGGAAGGTCACTCATTTAAGCTCTTTACTATGCATATGTGCTCTTTTGCATAATATAATAAAATGTTGCGTGGGCATTATTTGTAACTGGATAAATTCTTAATCTTCAACGTCGGGATCGCATTGAGGTGTTAGGGTAAAATAATTGAAGATCAGAAATAAGATGTTATTTACAAATTGAGAATAGGCCACGCCTACTCTCGTCCTAATCTTACCCAATGTAAGTAAAAGAACTTGTCTCTAAATATTATAAACCTAATTATACTTCTGTGCTTTCGTCATCCACGATGACTGAGGGCACTATGCAGTAATTCACTTTGGTCTGTGTATAATAATATTGAATACAACTTGAAAAATTTTGATTTACACGTGTGACCTAGGTTATTTCGGTGATAGCGTTTATATCATATATTTATATTGTCTTGAAATTCAAACTGTAGAAGCAAAATAGTTTGCCATTTACGCAATAAATTACTTTCCCTCTAATTGTAGAAAATCTCAGACTTCTGTGGTATTAACAGTTAGGAATGTCATCATGAACCTTCATGTTAATGTAATGTATATTCAACCCTTTATAAACCAATTTAAACTGTTTATATTCAGTTAGTTTAGTTAAAATTACTACGTACATATAGTATAATTTGCCTATAATTATAAGTAAAACTATGCTTTACTCTTTTACGAAGTACTCAAAGAAGTATTTTTTGCGCCTTCATGTATTTTGTCGCCCTAGATTCTCTGTAGGTGTCCTTCCTACAATGAAATGTAGTGATTGAATTGGTAATAATGATGCAAAATATTATAATGTAGAAAATGTAATGATGTTATAAAAAATATATAAACTGGTGTTACAAGTCTTCACGATTTTCTGAACCAGTATAATAAAGTAGCATTATAAAACTATGATATAGAGTTTATGTAGCGATGATTTATTTCTCTCATGTTTGTCCTTTGTAGTTTTTAAAGCAAAATTATTAATTGAACTCGTATTAGATCTCGTTTTTGAGTATCTCTACTTAAAATTGGTGATCAATCGAATTAGGAGGGAAAATGTCGTTGGAAGCTGCACTTCAGATTGTATCTGCGACACAATTAGAGGTCGGGACCTAAGTACTTACTTTTAAAAGTGATTAATACAATATGATTTGATAAAATAAAATATGCCTATCACTCTATCTCTCCCTCTTTATCTCTCTTTCTTACTTTTCTCTGTTTTCTATTTGCGTAGACAGTACAAACTTTTAAATTCTCTATCATAAATCTATGTTATGCTATGCTTGTGATTTGATGCTTAGACGGATTGAGTTACATGCTTGTTCAAAGGAGAATATTTCTTAAAATCTTTCTAATTTCAATATAAAAACACATATAATTAAAAATAATTGCATGTTTCTCTCTCTCTCTTCTGCGAAGTGACAGGTCCAAGGTACAATGTTACTGATACAATTAGAATGTCTTTTATACAATTTATTAGAATGTCTTTTATACAATTAGAATTACAATTAGAATGTCTTAATAGCGTAGGGGTAACATCATGAAGATTTAAATGACAAATCCTGTGGTGAATTGAACCCTCGTGGGTTTGAATACTAGCCACACTGATCTGAGAGTAAAATCTCGGACATTCACTGGACTGCTATATGGAAAATGGACTAAATTGCCTAACGGTTTAAACATGTGGTATTAAAAGTGATTGATATCATCATAGTTGATCATCTCACTATAATGTGTGTTTTACTTTTACACATTCCTACTTATGCGCTGCTTTTCACGCTCCATGAAGAGCACACCATCGATTAACGAGTGAAACCCTTCACAAATGGCTATGCTTATCCACGCCTTAATGTACCCATAGCTTGGGATTAATATGGCTTCTGATGTGTTTCTATGCATGTTTCTGTACTCTGTATATTTCATCATCATCATCATCATCCTCCATTGAATCCCAGTTTAACCAGGGTCGGGATAATAATAGACTGTCTCAAATCCTCTCCATACCAAATCATATCATCAGTCAATCCCCTATTTGAGACTTCCATTCGTTTACATTTTTGTAGCAACTTCTGGAGCCTAGGCGCTCACCAATCGAATGCCCTTTCTGATGTTGGACTCTGAAAATTTATATGCAATAAATTATGTTATCTGTTGTAGCGGTTTAGAACTATATATGAGACTCAGTTGTCTCGAGGGCCACCGAGCAGCAAGGCTCAGTTTGACTACGCCTCCAGCCTCGTTCACTCTCAACACAAGTCTGACATGCAGCTAGGTGTTCTGCTGCTGGAAGGTTTAACTCCTACCAAATTTAATGTCTTAATGGTGTAGGGGTAACGTCATGCAGTTTTAAATGACAGATCCTGAGGTGATATTGAACCCTCGTGGGTTCGAATCCCAGCCGCGCTAATCTGAGAGTCAAATCTCTGACATTCACTGGACTGGTTATACGGAAAATGGACTAAATTGCATAATGGTTTAAACATGTGGTTTTAAAAGTGATAGATGTCAATATAGTTGATCATCTCACTATAATGAGTGTTTACTTAGAAGTAGTTAATTATTTCTTTAATTCCCTTTACTTTGGACTGATTTTCTGGATTTTGGAATTTGCACCATTTTTGGACCTTCTTTTTGCTCGCCAGCTTGATTTTGACTCAGATGTTGTCATTGATGACTGTAGCGCTCTAATGGTTGTTACTATAATTATTAATACTAGCCTGATGACATTGTTGCTAGCTTGCTTTCATATAGAAGTTGTTCTGTATTGTGTTGATAGTTGACATTAATAAGTTAAAATTTGTATCATTTAGTGGACCACTCATGTCTGCATTGTCAATAAAGAACATTAGGTTTCTACAGAGCTATATATTATACAGTGTGTATCTAGCCAAACCTAATGACTGTTTGTACAATATAACGATCTGTGAGTTTATGTGGCTAGGAAGACCTGTACTAGGAACACATATATCTGAGAAACTGACATACACATGTGAACTGTAGTTCTGTCTTTGCTATATACTCTCAAAGACATTTTGTTAGAACTTATTTCAATTTACCAATGGTTTGTCTTTCTGTGTTTTGTTGTAATTATTGTTACAAGTTAGTATATTGTTATAAACTTTTCCATATTTTGCTTTTCTATGTGCTTTATTTTCGTTTTGAAATGTTTGATGTGGTAAATAAATAAAATTAATAGGTAATTATTGTGCTTGTTTTCTGTAAGGTGTTTATGAAGCTTGATGTTGTAATGGACGCTGTTAGGACTCTGATATTTTGTGAGCAGATTTGTTCCACAAGACACCAGACGACAGTGTGAAGAGAGACTGCCTGTTTGATCTCGCTATTGGACATTTCAGACTCTCGGTGAGTTACCATATCCTATTAATTTCATTGTTATTTGGCAACACTGTGGGGATTTTTCCATTAATGAATAATAATAGTAACACACATTATAGTGAAATGATCAGCTATGTTGATATCTATCACTTTTAATATCACGTGTTTGGCAATTTAGGCAATTTACCGTATAACCAGTCCAGTGAATATCCGAAATTTTACTCTCAGATCAGCGCGGCCGGGAATCGAACCCACGAGGGTTCAATTCAGCTCAGGGTCTGTCGCTTAAAACTTCATGACGTTATCAACACGTCTAACCATTGCGCTATTCATTTAACTCGAACCATGATAATCACTACAGGTTGAGAGAGAATTGAGTAATAAAAGTTTCAACGAATGAATCTTGCCGGCTTGAATGCCGTAGTCATCCTTTGAAGTTGAGGAACTTTTAGATTAAGTTAATTGCTAGTGATCCTACTGAATCTACTTGTATAGGACTGCTAGATGATTTAAAGTTACAACTGGTTTGTATTTTGCTGTAACAAGTGGATTTGTGGCTGAACTAAAAAAAATTCATTTCGTAGAGCTCTGAATTTATTTTCAATAGAATTTTGCGAAAAGATATCAAGATTTTTCTTTGTTTGGTATTATACCATTAAAGGTCGTGTTTCTGTTTCATTCTATATAGTCAGTTTTATTTTGCTTATTATTAGATTGGACTTTAAGCGTTATGCTTGTAGATATTAATTTGACTGTTGTTGTTATCCACTGTGTTATATCTACTGTTGTTGTTATCCACTGTGTTATATCTACTGTTGTTGTTATCCACTGTGTTATATCTACTGTTGTTGTTATCCACTGTGTTATATCTACTGTTGTTGTTATCCACTGTGTTATATCTACTGTTGTTGTTATCCACTGTGTTATATCTACTGTTGTTGTTATCCACTGTGTTATATCTACTGTTGTTGTTATCCACTGTGTTATATCTACTGTTGTTGTTATCCACTGTGTTATATCTACTGTTGTTGTTATCCACTGTGTTATCCACTGTGTTATATCTACTGTTGTTGTTATCCACTGTGTTATATCTACTGTTGTTGTTATCCACTGTGTTGACAGGAGTTTGAGAAGGCCCTGCGCTATATCAACGCTATTCTGAGGGTTGAGCCACGCAACCGACCCGCCCTAGAGCTGAGAGATCACATTGAGAAGAAACGAAGGAAAGGTTTGGCTGTCTACATACACTTAACTAACTGATTTAACGTCGTAAATTATGAGTATGATCATTATTCATCATCGTCATCTTCCATTGAATCCCAGTTTAACTCTGGTCATGATATTGATCACTATTATAATTATATTATGGTGCTTTTACTATTATACTTGTTGCTATGCTTTTAGTCATATTATAATAATTAAAGATTTTAATAATATTACAATTATATCCATATAATTTTTTGTGTGTTTATAATTTATTTTTAATTGTATGTCGTGGTTATATTGTAATAATTATACAGGAATATAATTTTCTTAGTGCGACTAAGTGTATGTGTATGCTATGTGTATATGATTGTATAGGCGCTGCTATTGTTGGTAGCTATGTGTATACGATTGTATAGGCGCTGCTATTGTTGGTAGCTATGTGTATATGATTGTATAGGCGCTGCTATTGTTGGTAGCTATGTGTATACGATTGTATAGGCGCTGCTATTGTTGGTAGCTATGTGTATATGATTGTATAGGCGCTGCTATTGTTGGTAGCTATGTGTATACGATTGTATAGGCGCTGCTATTGTTGGTAGCTATGTGTATATGATTGTATAGGCGCTGCTATTGTTGGTAGCTATGTGTATATGATTGTATAGGCGCTGCTATTGTTGGTAGCTATGTGTATATGATTGTATAGGCGCTGCTATTGTTGGTAGCTATGTGTATGATAGTATGGTGTACAAATGCAGCTATAGGCGCTTCTATTGTTGGTAGCTATATGTATTGTATTGTATTATGTACAGATGCTGCTATAGTTGATTGCTATGTGTATTGTATTGTATTGTATTGTGTACAGATGCTGCTATAGTTGATAACTATGTGTATTGTGTTGTATTGAATTGTATTGTCTTGTATTGCATTGTATTGCGTACAGATGCTGCTATAGGCGCTGCTATTCTTGGTAGCTATGTGTATTGTATTGTATTGTATTGTGTACAGATGCTGCAATAGGCGCTGCTATTGTTGGTAGCTCAGCTCTTCTCATACTCGGCGGCATCATTGGAATTGGACTTATGATCAAGAACAAGAACTAGTCTCTGTTACTAATTTTCCTAGTGTAGCTTTCACCTCACTATTAAATATCAAAACGATTACATAATTAATTAATAGCTAAGTTTAACTTCTGTTTATATGTTATGTTAGGCTGATGCACTGTTTCTCTCGCTTTGTCTTATCGACGCATCAAGGCGCAAATTACTGCTTTCTCTAATCATTTCATCAATGATAACGTCCCAGATCAACTAGCTGGTTATTGTCACAGAGGCCATGTCTCTACCAATCCTGAATGTGGCTTTCAGATAGTTTTCCATTGGCTTTCTCTCTTACACCTGTTATAACTCGACACTCTCTGGGCTGTAAACATTTGGTCTATTCCACGGTGTCGACACCAACGTGTTGACAGGGTGAACAAGAAAGTGTGCATCTGTATTGTATTAATACTGCTTTATCTACTGTCACCATTAACCAGGAACTTCGTATTTAGGCTTTATTGCGTTACGCAATATGAGATAAACATTGTAATAGACTTTGTTAATAATAATAATAATAATAATAATAATAATATAATATGCACGATGAATCCCGAAGGAGTTGACTTTATCAATGGCATAGGCAGACTTATTGCAGAGCAAACCGGCGATAAGCGAGAGACATATTTTCTTTGGCAAAGGCTTTCCATGACTGTAAAGATTTAATGCAGTCTGCTTCAACAATTCTTTTAAGCCGATTGATGACCTCGAGTAGCCGGGCGGCCATTCAGCACCTATTGCTTGAATCGTTTTTATCAAACCCCAGGTTCTTTACACCGGGGTAAATAAATAAATTTAAAAAAAATAATAATAATAAAGGTTTAACGTCCGTTTCCTCATCCAGGGATGATGTCAGGGACGTCACTACTCTATAAGTGTGAGCTGGTATGATTAATCGTTCAGGGTCTAATGCATTAATCATTTAATGCATTACTATAATTATGTTCTAAGACGTTTTAAAAGTAATATTGTATATGACTGTAGGTACTCTACACTGTAATAGTAAATAATAATATAAAGTTATTAATCAACCATCTTGTTTTATATACTCACTACGTTACTCTACCGCTCCTGTGGCTGCAGACTGTTTGTATGTGTGTATTCTGCGTTGTGCCTGATTGAAGGTCTGTGGCACATATTCCTATTGACCATCTATTTTAATGCTAGCGAGCACTCCATCGATCAGCTAGTGACTTGATCACTCAGACTGTGCCTATAGTAAACCTGGGTCTTTAGTTGTGGAAATTATGACAAGGTGGTTTCTCGTTGTTTTCATCAGTTCTGGTCTAGTTGCCTCTGACAACACGCGCAGTTTACTGTTAGTCTATTCGCGTGGATATCACACAGTAATGTAATGCATTTAGTTATGAATCACTCGTAATGTGCTACTTTTCACACATTGGATGCCACTTGATAGACAATTTTATCTAATAAGAGATCTAAAAGAGTTTGATCGATTATGATGTTATTCCTGCTAGATGTCAGTTAGGATGAACAATGCTCATTGCACTGTAATATGGGTTAATTGTATTCTAGTTGTTAGCTGTTGCACATAGCCGCTGAATTCTCTGTATGTATGTATGTGGTTGAGAATAAACACCGTTCTACGCTTCACTGGTGGTGTTAATGTGTTTCATGGAATGACTTGAAATTAAAAAAACTGAACGCCATCACGTGGTGGCTTTTTGGCAGGAAAGAGCGGTAGGTTAGTATTGAACCGTGTGAGGTCAAAGTTGTTATAGGCTTTGTTACTAAGTTCAATCAACTCTTAGCTGACTCTGACGTCCCTGACATAGCCTTATGCCGAGGAACTGGACGTTAAATTCTTATTGATTTATTGATTGGCCAATACTGGTTATTCACCAAGTTAGGAATGAATATGTCATAAAAGTGGTAACCTATTAAACTATAATAACTTGATAATGATAGAGGCCGTATATCACTTTCATGTTCAGCTGTGTCTCTGGAATGTATTACACTGTAAATCGATAGATTTACAGTGTAATACATTCCAGAGACACAACTGTCGTCATCCTTGGATGAGGTAACGAACGTTAAATTCGTACTATTTAATGAATTACATTACTAGGCGTGCAGCCTGTGATGTGACGACGACAACAACAACAACCTCATACACAGTAGAATATCGTTTAATAGAGTTAAAACTCCTCAGCAGTGTTACTACAAGATTTACACACACGTCATCATTATATATGACATCATTGATGACGTCACGAAGACTCAGTCATACCATTAACTAAATATGCAACCGTTATGAGATGAAATCACTTCAAGTTGACAATATCGAATCAATCAATGCATAGAAACAAGAATAAAATCATGGCTTAACGTAATATACAATTCCACCATTACCAGCTCCACCTCGCTCTTCAGTGACGTACTTCAGAGTGCTCGATGTTGTGATAGACGACAGTATAGCTCAGGGGACAGGTGTTTCACCAGTGGAGCCTGACATGAACTTATAAACATTAGAACCGGATTGTAATCACAGTTAAGATTTCAGCTCCGGTGTAAGTGAACTGTGTAACGTTACAACATGATCACAGTTAAGATTTCTGCTCGAGTTTGAGAGAAATGTGTAACATTAGTGTTTAAATGAATGTGTAACAGATTTTAGGGTTATTGTAACACGACAAACTTTGCAATTAGGCTTAGGGTCAAACAGTGGACCGGTTAATACTGCAATGGAAGATATATAACAAACGTCTTCACTCAAACTCGATCTCAGTAATATCATAACTACACAAATGATTGTCTGACATCGGCTTATTTTATACATTTCATTGTAACACTACTGACAATGAACATTAGTGGAATTAGCTTGTACCATGACGGGCAGCAATCGTCAAAGTGACCCACAGATACAGCGTACAGGGTCTCGCAGAGTTCACATATTCAGCATATGCAGAGGTCATCAAAATAATCGAGATTTAAAAATTTCAAATCGGCAATGACGAATTCTAAAAACTATTAACTGCCCTGAGATGATCTAGACGCAGGCACTTTATGATACCTCACCCCAGTGTTACAATAAATTTACTAAGTAATTTACGACAACAACAGTAACATCTCTACGTCCGTCTATCACTTGACAACGATATCACGAGTGTGGCAGACAGTTTATTTAAAAGGGTCTAACCTGAATGACAAGAACGACACTGAAAGCTACAAGCACCCCGACACAGGGTACGTCTATTTACACGTTATCTCGGCTATTTACATGCGGCAGAGTATATTAACTTAAGATTCTAAACGCGTTCTGTTTATAACATAAACCATGCAACTACAGAATTGCCTAAGCAATCATTTCACTAAGGATTTAACGTCCGTTCTTCAGTTGACAGAGAATAATAGGAACGTCATTGACTGTGCAGATAGTGCCAGATACGCTATATATACAATATGCAATTAAGAAGAGCTGTTAGTAAATAATCACAAGAGACACGTTAAGATTTAATGCCCGTTTCCTCTCCCAACATCACCTATTGGAGATGTCACACACGGTAAGACGATGATGAAATAGCATACGGGTTTATTAAGCTAGCTACCAGTCATCCACTACAGCCGTTCATCGACTTCGTTCTGCCAGACACTAAAGTTCAGAGAGGTTTTAGAAAGATCTGCTACATTTTTGTCATCAGAATTTGATGTCCGTCGCGATTAGGAGCACTTTACAAAATGTTCTACTTCGGTCAAAGAGTCATACACTATGAGCTCAGCTACAACAGGATTCCTTTAAGATTCGAGGAAGACCTAGGCAGTGGAAAGCAGCAGCATCGAGGAAGACCTAGGCAGCGGAATGAGCTCTGCTGCATAAACCGAGGATCAGATATTTGTGCTCACCACAGAAGACAATCAAATACGTTGACTATTAAATAGTTGCTATTCCCTACTATATACTCCGCTTCATCATCCATTAATTTGAACTGAACATCTCTGCATCTCATAGCATTCACCATATTTTACATTATAGCGCATTAACGTTATCTAAATTTTCTATCTTACACGACTCACATCTCTATTCCACTCTCACAGCAGGAGCTTTCCAGAAACGATTTCCATGTCTACTGTGGAGACGATCCCAACACTCAGCGTGAGGAAGACCTAGGCACGCCTAGCCGAGGAGCACTTTCTTGAGCTTGCTGACGACTGGCAGATCGTCGATGTCCTCATCACTCTCCGACTCGCTCGTGTAGGCGACTGATGGAGCACTGGTGCACTTAGGCGAGCAGAGGTACTGTAGCAATGGTACCCGGTACTTGCCGCAAAAATCTACGAACTTGACGTGCTCGAAGTGCGATGTGAAGTAAACACCTGAAACATAGACACATACAGACACGTATAACTAGCAGAAGACATAGATCTACACACATACAGACACGTATAATTAGCAGTAGACAAAGACCTAGACACATAGACACACATATAACTAGCAGGACAAAGACCTAGACACATAGATACACATATAATTAGCATTAGACATAAGCCTAAACACATAGATACACATAAGACTAGCAGGACAAGGACCTGTACACATAGATACACATATAATTAGCATTAGACATAGGCCTAAACACATAGATACACATATATCTAGCAGGACAAACACCTAGACAGATAGATACACATATAACCAGCAGAATAAAGACCTAGACATATAGACACACATATAACTAGCGGGACAAAGACCTACGTAGCTACCACATACTCACAAAGAGATATAACTATAAGTACTTCACAGACGCACAAAACATACAACCTGAAAACATTGAGACACGTACATCTAGCAGTACTTGGATGTTTTTAGATAAACATGAAAACACACATTTAACATACAGAGCAGCACATACACACAAGTTTCACACACGGACACAACGTTGCCGAGATCTGCAATAGTTTATCTGACATCAGCCAGAAATGTCTTCATGCTAATGTACACGAATGAATCATAAAGTATGGGTGAAAATATAAGACTGCATAAAACACAAGCAAGCTTAACACAACTGTATAATGTCTGCATACCCCTAGCCTGTACACACGCTAACGTGTTGTAATATTACGACCATACTGGTCTTCATAGCACCAGTAAAAGTCATGAGTTATATTTCTTTAGCTGACAGGTTATAAAAGACCAACGTTTCGCTACACAGATTTCAATGAGAATACAGCATAGGGTAAATTATAATCAGCTGAATTGAAGGATTTGAATTCTGCAGCTTCTTTGTCAACCGACCGATAATATATACCATGTGGCAGACGACACAAAACACTTTCTATACAGGAGAACATTGGCTTACATCACGAGATTAATGATAGCAGTTCTTTATCCAGTGCTAGCCAGGCTAGCACTTTATTAGTAAGCTAGAACTTTAACTAGTAAGCTAGAACTTTAACTAGTAAGCTGGCACTTTACTAGTAAGCTCTTTAACTATTAAGCTAGCACTTTACTAGTAAGCACTTAACTAGTAAGCTCTTTAACTAGTAAGCTAGCACTTTAACTAATAAGCTAGCTCTTTAACTAGTAAACTAGCTCTTTAATTAGTATTTTATCTAGCTTGCACTTAGTCTACCTAATATATTGCCTATCTTGTATTTATTGGCTTGTATTTTATCAAACTGCTAATTTTTTACTCCTAGCTAAAACTATTCATATGTAGCTAGTATTCTGAATCATGGCAGCTATTTCAGCACAATCCTGCACTCGCTATTAAAGAGCAAACCATCGATCACTCAATAGGAGTATCGCTAGCTTCCTCATTTATTAACTTTAATTTTGCTACAGAGACTTTTTTATATTACTCCTGAGGATCTCTCTGAGCGCTTATGCAAAAAATATCGAATACTATCATAGCGCAATGTATTTTTAAAAAAACACAATATTAAAGACGCTTAGTACGTAAGAATCACTAACTTAGACGGCAATTCAAGGAAAACTGCAACTGTCAAACGATTTACTGTATTTTTTAGCTTGGTTGATTACGTAATAAAAATTTACATAAAAAAATGTTTTATTACATAATCAGAATCAAGTAGGCCTAATATTGCCACGCAACATTTGACATGAATCATAAAACTTGATAACTTTGTCAGCGAGCCTCGAGCCATCTGTTGTATAACCACGTTATAACCACGTTATATCCCTGGGAGGCCTATTAATAGCAACTTTTTATTACTACTGGGTAACCTGCGCTCTAAAGTGTTCCTACTTAACGCACTCCAATCAAATAAGCATGTACAAAGTATATGGCGGCCTAGAATTCTGAGCCCACAACTCTATACAAGTCAATTGAGCCATCAGTCAATTGCACTCAAGAACAATCAATCGAATCTATCATCCCATTTAGTAATGGATCAATTGAATATATTATCCAGAAATAAATCCATTGATTACCCCATAAAGCAATCGGTCAATTGATCAATCAATCATGTCGGTAGGCTTTAACACAATTTACCATAAAACTACCAATATAAGTCTCAATCAATCAATCCATCAATCAATCAATTGATCAACAAGGCCTCTAGCACACATTATCCTGGATATCACAGAGATCCATGGTACCAGTGCAAGTCTACTTTACTAGCAGTCTGTTTCGCTTCAAAATCTCAATACAAAGAAATATGCAGTTAAGCACTTAAGCACCATTTACTGATAACATCGTTATAGGCCACGATAATACGAGACAACATAATCTAACAGGCCACGTTAATACGTGACAACATAATCTAACAGGCCACGTTAATACGTGACAACATAATCTAACAGGCCACGTTAATACGTGACAACATAATCTAACAGGCCACGTTAATACGTGACAACATAATCTAACAGGCCACGTTAATACGTGACAACATAATCTAACAGGCCACGTTAATACGTGACAACATAATCTAACAGGCCACGTTAATACGTGACAACATAATCTAACAGGCCACGTTAATACGTGACAACATAATCTAACAGGCCACGTTAATACGTGACAACATAATCTAACAGGCCACGTTAATACCTGACAACATAATCTAACAGGCTACGTTAATGTATGACAACATGACCCAATAGGCCACGTAGAAGCCACAATTCCATCAGGCCACCATCATATCACAATTCCATCAATCTTGAAGTAGAAGCATCTAAGCGTAAACAAGGCTTCGCTCAGCAACAAACATTTCTACGAAAAACTCTTCTGCACCAACAGCACTAACAAATAAACAATAAATGGACCAAATAGCAAACAGCTAAGAGCACTGTTAGGTCCAAATGGCCAACGAAAGAAATGCTACCTGTCCATTATAACATAGCGCACCATAAAGCCATAGCCGCAAGAAGACAAAGACTTCAATTACTGCAGCTAGTGAACTAAATAAAGGACATCAAATCTAGAACAAAAACTTTATTATAGCAAGTAACTCTTATGTTGAATTGATACCGACATTAAACTAACGTAAATTCTTACGAAATGATAGAGAGTGATTAAACTCTATGCTAAGCTATTCAGCTGATCTCAAGTAGGCCGGATTATCAAGATTATTCGATCTCTAGTTACCCACTTGAGTTAGGATAACTGAGATACCAGCAGAATGCATCAGCACTGGAACAGGTCAAAGCTTGCTATTTTATGCTAATTTATTCAACTCACGCGTAAAAGCGACAAAAAATCCCATCAAAAGCTATAAAGCTTCATTGACATAAGTATTTACATAAGTATTTTTCATTAATGTGCTAACTCTAGGTTCTCAGAAAAGCAAAAAGAGCGTTTGGCCAGAGACTTTTTATTATTAGCTTTATTAAAACTAATAATAACAAGTGTCAACAGGTTTTTTCTAGTCTACATTCTCGTTTCCACTCCATCAAACTCCCCGCAGCGCTAACCTAGACCTCGTCTTCAATACAGGCCAGCAACTCTCACAACTTAACAGCTGCTGTGAGTACAGGCCTTCAGCTGCGGCGATACCCTTGGCCTGCCGCTGCTAACAGCTGCGGACTACTGGCTCGCAGCTGTTGTAACTACATCCAGCAAGCTAGCAGCAGCTGCTGTTGTCATACCGCAGATGTTCCTAAAAGCATCATCAGCACCACAACGGAGGCTAAGTTTCTATCTAAAGTGGACCAAAGACCAGACGCTGCAACTGCGCATCTTTTCACTTCACATGCAGTCAGTATAAGCGACGGTCCTAACCCAACATTTAGTTCAGCACGGGGCACAAGTAGTTTAATAGAGCGATAGGGCAGGCAGGCAGGCAGACAGGCCATAACTGTCGTGAGATCAGTGTTTAATGGCTTCAGCATTCTCTGATCACATGTTCAACCTCGATATAACCTTGCAGCTCTATCAGCTATGCCAACAACCATCGGCCGCTATTAGTAGCGCTAGATAAATTACATTATCTAATTCTAATAATTCTCTATCCCTTCTCTCTCTCTCTCTCTCTCTCCCCCTCTCTCACTAGATCACGGAATATTCTCAAATCTGTTTATATCGGACTTTTTTATACAAAATAATTGACTATCGTTCAGACATTTTGGGCTCTCTAAGTCGTTGGGCTTTTTAAAGCCTTCTTGGGCTTTTTTAATTAGTCATGCTCGTACCTGGTCGTATATGGTGCAGCCTGTGGCAAGCTAACTGACTTATAGATTGTGATCAATTCATTCCATCATTTCATCATCACGAGTTCAAGCAAACAATACAACCTTGGTTCGCTAATCGATCCTACAATAAATCCTGTACATCGATTCTTCATTTTTTTCCCAGGTTAGTGGAGAATCTCGGTTGATAATAGACTAGAGTAGAGGTGAAGGCCGGACGGTCGTGTGACTAGCAACAGATATTTATCTCATCAGTTGATTATCTAGCGACTAGTTACAGCTATTTATCTAGAAATTCTGTCGAGTCATCGCAGGTTGACCCCACAGCGCGGCCTTGACCTCTGAACTTTGGTCCAGCAGAGATCAACCAGGTTAAAACACTACTAGTCTTTATCACACGGACTTCGTTTTAACAACCACCGCACAACTACGTAGTGAGTGCTACTGTCGTCCATGACCACATCACAGCGCTATTTGACGCAAGCGACAGTCGGATGTGCTATATTGATTGATACATTAAACGACGTAAATTAAACGATACATTAAACAACGATAAATCAAAGATACATTAAACGACGTAACTCAAATGATACATTAAACAACGTCAAAATCGATCAAATCAGTCCCTGATGAAAGAGGAAAGGTTGTAGCCATAAAATGAAAATATAGCAATTCTCGTTCAAATCATTAGCTAAATAAACAACAACAGCAGCTGAACCAGCAACAACAACAACATCGACAACAACAGCAACAACACAACAACATCTGTTCAAAGCTCCACGGTATACTACTGAAAGTGAGAACAATATGAAGATGATATCAATTGGCTCAAGGCAAGTATTGCATGTAACATAAAAAGATATAAACTTAACAAGTTCTCAATAAATAGTTTTCAAGTTCTAACAATAGAATATTCATCCATCTAATTTCTTAAATGAAGTGACCACCAATCAAATTTATGTTTTTAATTTAGTCATATACCATTCAATATTTCTTTCATAAACTTAGTTTTTCAATAAGCGATGAACATAAGCTAGAGGCGGAGCTAGGGGTGGAGCTAGAGGCGGAGCTAGAGCTAGAGGCAGAGCTAGAGAAGGAGCTGGAGCTAGAGGCGGAGCTAGAGCTAGAGAAGGAGCTAAAAGAAGATAGAGGAGGAGCCAGAGCTAGATGAGAAACTAGAGGCGAAGCTTACCTTTACACTTGGGATTGACGCAGCTGTTGGCAGAATCTAAATACTGAACGAGATTCGAGGGGAGGGTCTCGGCGGAGTAGCGAATGCCGCGGACCTTCACGACGCGGCCCGACAGCTCGAGAAGCGAGGGCGGCTCGTACGTCATCTGCTTGACGAAGCGCACGATGAGCGGGTTGTTGCGCAGACTGAGCTCGACGAGGTTGAGATGGATGATCTCGGGAGGCAGGGTGGACAGACGGTTGTTGTGCAGGCTGAGGGACTGAAGGTTGAGCAGGTGGGCCAGGCTGCTGGGCAGAGACTCGAGGCGGTTGTCACACAGCACGAGTGAGACGAGTGTCTGGATGTACCCTATCTCCTCAGGGACAGAGTGGAGGTGATTACCGCCCAGGTACAGGATCTCCAGCCTGTTAGACAACAACAACAGTACACAGTTAAATACATGAGAGAGTGTCAGATACAAGATCTCCAGCCTGTTAGAAGTGTTCAGAATTATAAAAAATTATTGATAATAATTATTGATAATAATTATTGATAATAATTATTGATAATAATTATTTATAATAATTATTGATAATAATTATTGATAATAATTATTGATAATAATTATTGATAATAATTATTGATAATAATTATTGATAATAATTATTGGTAACAGCTAAATACGTGGGAGGATGGTAGCCTTGTGCCTGCCTTTAAAAATTTTTCTTTAAATGTGAAACACAATAACAGAGAGAGAGAAAGACAGGCACACCGAAACAAAGAGAGAGAAAGAGAGAGAGTGAGAGAGAGAGAGACAGACAGACATACAGAGACACAGAGAGAGAGAGAGAGAGACACAGAGAGAAAGAGAGACAATGAGAGAAAGACAGACACAGAGAGAGAGAGAGAGAGAGACAGAAAGAGACAGAGAGAGAGAGAGTGAGAGAGAGACATACAGAGTCAGAGAGACAGAGAGAGACAGACAGAGAGAGAGAGAAAGACAGACAGACATACACGGACAGACAGACATACACGGACAGACAGAGAGACACAGAGAGACAGAGACAAAGAGAGAGAGAGAGAAAAGGTAGAGTAGTATATATTTCTACCATGGTAAGCCTATAAAGTTAGGGTTCTCTTGGTCAACATATGAATACATAATATTACATGAAATAATATAAACATAAATTGAGACAAATTGTACAAATTGTTTCAGAACACTTTATATTTTTTTCAGAAATCAACTAGACTGCTCATAGCGACACCCTCAGCAATCAATTACATTAAATTATACGATAATTGAAATTAGTTTAACTAAATTAAGCTACCATTTACGATTTATATAACAATTAAATCAGCCAGTATGTATAAACGAAAGACACAAGTAATGTTGTCAACAAAAGCTATCTTTAATTACCATTCGGTTTCAAAATGTCAACTATAGTAATAAAACTACACGAGAGAAAGTAAAGCAGTCTCGATGACCGATCACATGCCACGACCCTATCAAACAAATTATCGGAGGTGGTTATTATTATAATATTATTAAAGGTCGAGGGTGATGTCGACGTATGAATAGATGATGATTTAACCGCTCAGCCTTCAACTTTCGCTTGATGGCAGAGCCAGACGCTGTATCCAGCCGTAGATATGCTCCTGATACATCAGCTGATGAAGGCTACAATACCTAGAGCTGCTGTGCGCAAAATAATTACAGCGCATTTAACAGATTTATTGTCTGCCCGTCCTCTCTATAGGGCAACAGAAAAAGCTCGAGCTCTCTTCAAGCAGAGATGGAATATAGAACAGCGGGTTGACAGACTTCTGCTGGGGTTGAATACTAGAAACACAAACCAAGGCCAGCGGTCTAGGCATCACGAGAGCCGTCGACCATAGAGGCCATTGGGCGCGGCCATCGCCATCAACAACAACAAAGTGATTCGATCAAACAAGCAACAACAACAAAGTGATCCGATCAAACAAGCAACAACAACAACAAAGACATTCGATCAAACAAGCAACAACAACAACAACAACAAAGTGATTTAATCAAACAAGCAACAACAACAACAACAAAGTGATTCGATCAAACAAGCAACAACAACAACAACAACAAAGTGATTCGATCAAACAAGCAACAACAACAACAACAAAGTGATTCGATCAAAGAAGCAACAACAACAACAACAACAAAGTGATTCGATCAAACAAGCAACAACAGCAACAACAAAGTGATTTAATCAAACAAGCAACAACAACAACAACAACAAAGTGATTCGATCAAACAAGCAACAACAGCAACAACAAAGTGATTCGATCAAACAAGCAACAACAGCAAAAACAAAGTGATTCGATCAAACCAGCAACAACAACAATAGTGATATACCGCTGTTAACTCCTATGATAAACGAAACTAAAAACAACAGAAGTGAAAACTTTGGTTTTGACTTCTATGTTCTACTTTAAGAAAATAAGAAAACAATGTATCGTTGAATGAAGGCCATAATTGACAACAACAACATTACATGGGTTATAGAAAACTTAGCTTTTAGTACTTTCATGTCGCTAGTTGGCGTTTTGTTAAATCCGTTCATAGCATGACAGCATCACGTGATCCACAATGACACAGCAGTTTAGCGGTACAATGGTTTCATAAACAGTTGTCAATCACTGCAGTCTCTAATCTCTCCAGTTATATCTCATCTCAATTCATCTCATCTCTCCAGTTATATCTCATCTCAATTCATCTCATCTCTCCAGTTATATCTCATCTCAATTCATCTCATCTCTCCAGTTATATCTCATCTCAATTCATCTCATCTCTCCAGTTATATCTCATCTCAATTCATCTCATCTCTCCAGTTATCTCTCATCTCATCTCAATTCATCTCTTCTCTCCAGTTATCTCTCATCTCATCTCAATTCATCTCATCTCTTCAGTTATCTCTCATCTCATCTCAATTCATCTCATCTCTTCAGTTATCTCTCATCTCTTCTCTGAGGAAATTTGATGAAAATTGAATGACGGGATCATTGAGAGTGGCGTTATCACATGAGCCCCAATATGATGACCTATTTAAATCTAAAGAGCTCTATTCTCATGCCCATATATAAGGCTGAAGGCCTATTGATCTATTTAAATCTAAAGAGCTCTATTCTTATGCCCATATATAATAAGGTTGAAGTTTTACAAAACAGACTAGATGCGAGTATCCTCAGGTTATAGCCAAGTGACTAAGGTTCCGCCGAGGCAAATAATAAAAAAAAGAATAAATAAAAGTTTTTTAACATTTAATCTCAGGCATGCGCATACCATGGAACTATTTAAAATTAAAATGGAACTAGTATGTGCGAAACAATAATATATAATCATAAACACACATTGCACACACACACACATGTTCCTTTCTAATTGGTATGTGCACGGAAGGAACTTTTAATTTCTTTAAATTCATCTTCGAATAAAAATCTCGATTTGTCTCGAAATTTGTCTCGAAAATTTAATCTCCAGAGAAAAGATTGGTAGAAACTATAGCCAGTGTGTTAACCACTGCACAAACATTTAAATATCTATTAATATAAGTATATTTATATTTATTTATACAAATATTTATTAATATTTATACAAATACTTGTAAATATTATTAATATTAATATTATTATTATTATTATTATTCTTAATATTATTACTATTATTAACAATAATAATATTATTATTATTAATATGAGGCCCAGGGCTAAAATATAAGATAAGAGAAAGACTTTATTTAATTAAAAGAAAGATGAAAAAATATTTAAAATAGTCCCTCTACGCTCCGGAAGGTCGCATTCGCCAATGTGCCAAGAACGCAGACAGCATTAAAACGCCGAGTGCGACAGATAGGCGCTGCTATAGAAAGGCTTTGTCGCGTTGGTCGCCTGTGATAGCGCTGGTTCTCCTGCCTAATTCGTTTAAGAAGTCAGACTCAGCAGTCTGACTTCTTAAACATTATTATTATTAATATATTATTATTATTATTTTATAAATATTTATACAAATATTGTCATATCTATGACAATAGTTATTTATTTTATACAAATATTTATTAGTATAAGTGAGATTGGCTCACCTCTGCAGCCTGGCGACCTCTCGCGGCACAGTGGTGATGCGATTGGCCCCCAGATACAGGCACTTGAGGTTCGTCAGCTCCGTAAACTGCATCGGCACCTCTGTCAGGTGATTGCCACTGAAGTTCATCACCTGCAGACTGGACATCGTGCCAAAATCCTTCGGAATCGACTCCACCGTTAGGTGATTGTTCCTAGCGATAAGCGTGCGTAGATTGGGCAAACCGCATATCTCTGGAGAAATATGCTTCATCTGATTGTTACTAATATCCAAGCTAATAAGGTTCTGAAAGAAGCCGATCTCAGGCGGAAGGGTGCTAAGAACGTTGTGATCAACGTGGAGAGATAAAATATCCTGCGATCTTTCCATCAGAAATTCCGGTAAAACGTCCAGCTCTGCGTATGACAAATCCTCCGAATTACTGTCGTTAAAAGCTAATTCCATTTCTGCCATCTTTTTTGTGAATTTGGCCTCGGTCGAGAGAGAGATGGGGGGTAACCAGGGGGCCGCTGTGCTTGAAGATGCGCCTTCCGTTCTATCGCCTGCCTCCCTTCTCGTTCTCACTCGGCCGGCCGATGGGTTAGGGGCTTGGCTCATTACACGACAGTCCTGGCTTCAAGTAGCCCTCGATCAGAAAAATATTTTGACAGAAATACTGAATTATTCTGTACCAACCGAATGAAGTTCTTACCACACAATCTTCTCAATTTGAACACTTTTAAATGATTTAAAATAGGCTCTGCCTTCAACAGTTAGCCCAGTTAATCGTAGTCAACGATATAACTGGCACGAGGTGATTGAGTATTATCTAACTATTCGCAGATAATGAACAAACAGCTAGATAAGATTATCCACTTTTCTAAAAGCGTGCATTATCTCATAGCGCAGCATTATATAGATAAAACAGCTGAGCGCGGCTTAGCCTACGGAGCAGCAGCCAGCAGCTTAGCCTACTAAGCAGCAGCTGCCGGCCAGGGACACGTTTTATGGCTCAGTTGCTGATCCTCGACAAAATGTTTCTAAGGCTCTATTGCCACTGTTCCTAGCCAATCAATTGATTGTATACATTTACAACCCACAAGCTCTTTCTATAAATAAATTTTTAGGATAAATAATGCTCAGTGATTGACTCAGGTGCGAAGAAATATGATACACATTTTTTCGAGCATTTAGTTTTAATGTAAAGCTCTTTTGAAGGCTTTGTTATTTGTAGTGGCCATTCCTTGAACAAGTTCAGTTAGAACTTTTGAGTAGCTATACTTTAATAATAATAACAACAATTAGAGTGCTACAGTCATCAATGACAACATCGATTGTACTATTGAGCACTATTGAGACAAAATCAAGCCGGCTAGCAAAAAGAAGGTCCAAAAACTGTGCAAATTCCAAAATCCAGAAATTCAGTCCAAAGTACAAGTTTGAACGAGTTTGATGAGAAACAAAAAAATGAAGAAATGAAACAAAATGTTGATGGAACCTGAGTATTAAGTAACTGCTATTTGCAATAAATCATTAACGGCATGATGCGATATAATAAACATACTCAACAAAACTATAGTTAATTTAATCGTCGTTTAAAATGCATTGTTAGGATTACTGTGTCATAATCTTCTCGTATAATGTAATTATGTTCGTATGAAACCTATCTGCGGCTGTTAGATTGTTTTAAAATAAATGAAGATTTGTTATATTTTCGGTTTTTTATTTGCGCCTCTTGTTGCAAATTTATGCGATTTTTTTGGTTGCCGGATTCGTTCAATATTGCTCTATATGATGTTATTAACTAAACAGATTCTAATTGTTGTTGCCTCTCTTACTTTCACGTATTGATATGTACAGTTTATTTAGTATTCTTAGAAGTATATCTTATATTTACATTTCTATATGGACATTGGCCAATAAATAAATAAACATTTTAGAGGTCCAGGATTGACGGTGCGTGTGAAGGTTGGGGCTAATGAAATCCTTTACTGTTAGGGCCGGAGAAGCTGAGCTCTGCAGCACAGGCAGCTAAAGTTGTCATAAATCACCCGCAGCTGCTGGCTTAACGTCTTCACAAAGTGTACAACTTTAAATATCCTTCGCATTTGTTTGCAGGGGAACAGTCCCCTACAAACAAAGGCGAAAGATATTTAAACAGCACGACAGATTTAGCAGCTCTAGTCAAACCTACCGAAGACCTTCCCTTCACTCTCACTTTATTAGCGCACTGCCGACTGGCAGGTCCATGGCATATAAGGCTTCCACTCTTCTCTGCTTTCCGTTCTTCACTATCTTAATAAAATGTAATTGCACTGTTAAAGATCTATGTTATGTCTTAAGTTCGATTTCCAGTCAAGACAATCAGACGGATAAACGTCTTATATTGGCAATACCCGTGATGAAATAATCGACTAAAGAGCACTAAAACAGACTAACGCTTTTAGCATTAAAAACGATATATAACCTCACTGCTTATCATCCTATTAGAGTGTGTGTTTAACATAACAAAACAGAATGTACCAACAATTATAGAGCTACTCTCATCAATAACAACATCGAATACTATTGAGATAAATCCAAGCAGGTGAGTAAAATGAAAGTCCAATAGCGGTGCAAGGTCAAAATCCCGAAAATCAGTGCATCTTTTAGAGAGTCGATTAATCCTACTTCATTTCTATACAGACGTTCTTCAAATCAGGACGTTAATCAGATTCAAACAAATCTTGTTGTTATATTACTAAAATCCGACAGCTGTCTCACTATTGGCGCCCCTTCTTTCCAATATTCAGATCGACACACTTTGAGCAGCTGCTGGACAAAGCTGCTGAAAGAGACCAGGTACAGTGACCTTGATGTCTTCCCAGCTGATTACGTGTACACAGCTAACATTAGACATGGGAACAATGAACAAACGTGCTCAAAGACCAATCGTTTTAGTTGCTCTTCTAATAGAGTAAATATATGACAGATTTCATTCTTTTTTATTTATTACTTTATTTCAGGCATAATAACCCATCCATGAATCTTACATATACAACAATGCAATAAGAACCGGAAAAGCAAATAGGCTGTGCATAAATTTAGCTCTAAGACAATTACTTATAGAATTAGACATAAAAACCTACATTAAGCTCAGAACATCAAAACACTTAATTATCATATTAGTATTATACATTTATTTATTTATATTTAACATTTATTTATCAGTCTATGAGGATTTAACGTTCCGTTTGTCACTTAGAGGAGGTCTAAAGAATCCCATGTGAAATTTTGTGTATTACAGGCATACAATAATCTAAAATATCTCAATGGCTTATAATAATTGATAGCAACACAAACTAAATAACTGAGAAATAGTTACTATGAAATAATAAGTATGAAAAAGTGATGTAGTAACCATTAATAACTATCTAATAAAAACTATGAACTATAACTTACAGAACTGAAATTCGAATGGCAGTGTTGGAGCCAGTAGGAAAGTTATAGTTAACTAATCATTTGATTCATTTAATCCAAATTTCATGTTCAAGTCCACAAAGACCATATCTATATCTAAAAATTCCTAAGCAAAAGCGGCTCATCGGAGCAAATAACTTATCACTGAAAATATACAATAACTCTACCGGTCCCTAAAAATAGTCAGCCCGCTCCACGCAATGGTCCATCCATAGAAAATTTAGAAATATCTTCAACGTCGCTTTTCATTGCCTCCTAATCCTTATTCCTTGCCCTTTCCACTTGCCTTACCGTGATGATAATTTTAGGACACAAGAAAAGCGAAATGTATTAACTGAAACCCTCTGAATATTCCAATGTCTAATAAGTTATTCAGTTAGATATTCCGGGCTCTAGCTTGAGTAATTTCTCAAATAACTGTTGCAATGGAAAATATTAAAAATAGTAACAGTAACTCAGACATTATAGGCCTAATGATGTGGGAAAACCTATTAATATTTCGATTCTCAAGGTAAGAGGCTGTCAGATGACATTTATAACTGCAGCATTTCTGAATGCTACACATTTCAGTGAACATTCGCGGCCCAATTTAGCAAAATCTGAACAGAATTTCTAGTGCATACATTATTTTTTTAAACACTGAGGTACATATAATTATTTCCCCATCAACTCTACATCTACCCACAATACTTATTAATAATGATGAACAGAGATCCTTCGTGTGTGACTCTATTCAAACTGCTTCTTGTTCATGAAATTTGAATTTTCAAATAATGGTTTTATAAAAGGGAACACGAGTGATTTCTAAAGGAATATTAAGTCACCGAAATAAACAAGCCCCATTTGGGCTTATAGGTTTAATTTGTAATGCAGGGCCTAATATGGACGCAAGTTGTGCAGTAGGCAGGATATTTAAAAGTTGGTAAAGCTAATGTTGAAGTCAGTTTCCACACTCGAAATTTCGATGTCAGTGACGAGAGAGTCCAGGATTTGAACTTTACACTTACTGATCCGCGGTCGAATATCTTATCGGCATCGCCATTGGCTCCAGCCAGTGGTAGGAGTGGAAGTGGAATAAGGTGATACGAATAGAGTTTTTAATAGTAGGGAAGATACGAAAATATGTCCAGGTAAGTTAGGCAAGGGAGGGAAGCATGCGCGCATGACGCAAGCGTTCATTTAATTCGATAAGCCATTTTTGGCACTGGCTGCTCTAAGGAGTATGGGCGCCCTTGTTGTACAAGTCTTTCATTTATTCTTACTGATATATTGTGCGTGTGCTGTTTATATGCACTGTGTTCTGCAACTGTTCAATCTTTCAGATTTTTCATTTACTCGCAGATACTCTTTAAGTTAATTTACTATTTTTAACTATCTTACTTCAAAATCTCTGTTTAAAGTTTACTGCGCCCTTCCCTATATTGTTTGACCTGTCTCTTGCCCTATTTATATTTTGCACAAAAATTAGCCTTTGAATTCCGAAAATATACGATAAAAAATCAAACACATTCAAGTTCTTATTAGTGATGAAATTGATGACGTTCCTGACATCATCCTTGCATGAGGAAACGGACGTTAAACTTTTTTAAATTATAATCCTTGGTGTAGAAATTGACGAACATTTAAGTTTTTCTGAAATCTCCTATGTGATATCGGCTGATCTGCACTCAGATCTCCCTCCCGTCTCGCTCTTCACCAACTCCGATATCATAGAAAATTGCTCCCCACCAATCAGCTGACTGCTGCGCTCCCGCCTCATTCCAGCAGCATGAGGCTGCTGTTGATGTAGCAGTGGCAGACCAAACAGCTGCTGATCAGATCTCGTGGGAGCAGACTGAGCTCTACCAAGAGGCTGTATCAGAGCATTGATCTCCAGACTGAACGGATGGTTGACGTAGAACGGAGAGAGCAGGTCAGCCGTGGGTTGAACGTAACCATCTTGCGGCGGCTGAGAGGTGTCAGTGTCAGGACGCAGAAGAACCTGAGGGGTCAACCCAGCCGGTGAGCTGATCGGGTTCTGCGGCTGGTGTCCCCTGAACTTGGGGCACCTCACTGGGGAGTCAACACTCGCAGTGGCCAGGCTCGAGAGCTGAGGCCCTGCCCCTCGCAGAGGTTTGTGGGTCGAGGAGTGTGTTGGAGGCAGGGAGCCAGATGATCCTGGTGAGCTCACAGAAAACCCGATATGCTGTCGATCAAAGCTCTGATGTTGTTGTTGCTTCTGGAGATTGAAATGAAGCACCCGCTGAATCTGAGGCCTCCACGACTGCATCTTCTTCTTCTGTTTCATATGAAGTGTCTGACGGCCGTGATGTGATGGAAGTGCAATGTGATGGAAGTTCTGCACTGAGGCAAAACTACAGTTCAATACTGGCAAAGCACTACCACTACACAGAACTCTCGAGGTCAGCATCAGCAAATCCACGTCGTAGCTGACTTCGTAAGCGATAGCTGAAGGTTTGTACAGCGACACATTCCCTATTGATGATGTAGAACATCGAGGTAATGCAATGTCATCGATGTTGAGGGGCTCAAAGAGTTTAGGGACTTCAGGCGACAACACGCGACGTTTGAAATTTGTTTGTGATTTGCCACCCAAGACACAAATTTCAGCAGAACGCGGACATATAGCCGTACCTATAAGTACTTCTACTTTCTTCTTCTTCAGCCCCGCCACCCAACTCACTCCATTAGCAATCTGATGATTGTGGGAAGCAGAACAATGCAAAGGTTTACCGGGTGTGTCGAGAGTAGAGCCGGTGAACCCGTACAGATCCTTGACATATGAGATCCCAGGAATGTAGGATAGATTTATGAGAGGACTGATGGCCACCGAGTTACGATACTCAAGAAGAAAACTGTGAACATACATAAGGATCTTACTTGATTCAGACGATTTTATTGCTGAAAATGATGATTTTTCAGCCGATGAGTTCTCTAGGATCTTTCCCTCAGGCCCTTCATTAGTCTTAGGGTCTGTGACTATGAAGTTCATTGCCTTTGTAGGTTTCTGTTTTCTCATGTCATGAGTCTCGTAAATCCTATTAACATTAGATTCTGGATGTGGTTTACGCTTCCTTAGTTGTCGACTGGACGAATTGTCCATTTCTCCACACATTGCTTTAGCTTCAACGATGGTCATGTCAAGAACAGATCTGCGAGATCCTCGTCTGCTTCTCTTTGTAACAGTAGCAGCTGAGTTAAAGCTGTCCGTGTTATATGCTACGACATCGTTTCTGTCTTTCTCATTCGAACCTACCACTTCTAAATCATATGATGACGCATCATTAGAGATCGAAGACAGCAGTGGATGTGCTCCATTGAAAGGTTCAGAAGTTTCAAGTGGCGCTGTCAAAGGATTAAACAAACAGGAGCTTGAAATGGAATCGAAATCTGAAGGCATGGTTCCGTCTGGTGCATCAGCTAGAATTATGGTCATAGCAGCTGTAGCAATCGAGACAGGTAAACCATGAGAGGTAGTAGGATTCACATTATCCTCAGAAGCAGGATCATCAGAATGAGAAAACGATCCTCTAAAACAGACAGCATTAAAGCGCTGAAGTGCCATTGAAATTCTTTGCCTCAAGAAAGAGGTTTCACGATTATCATCGGTAATATCTGAAATTTTTCTACCTAATATGTTGATAAACTCTGAGGCAGCTTCATTCGTTGGGCCAAATGTTTCAATTGCTATTGGCATGAAGTCGTAGACTGAAGGCAAATCCTTATATTTCTCGAGTTTCCTTCTGGCAGCCAGTTCGGCTGCTCCGCCAGCCGAAGATGAAGTTACGTGAAGGTAAGAATTGGCTAGGGTATCAGAGACTGTTACATCCCATGCTAAGCACTTACCCTTTTGCCACGGAATGAGAGTAAGGCCATCCGGGCGCTTTCCATCAGACCGAAAGAGACCCGGAGGCTCCTTGATAGAAGGAATGCTGGCTTTGGTAAGAGCACGCCAAACGATGTCGTTCAGATTGTGATGTCGACTAGCCCTACCTGCACTCCTCTTGCACGATAGACTGTGGATGCCTCTAGAGTCTACTATGGAACCACATGGACAAGTGTGCGGCTCACACAGCCGAGCACCAAGTCTGAAGCCAATAGCAACTCTAACGGACTCGTCGTCCAAATGAAGGCCGCAGGATGAGATAGGGAAGGCGTGTAACCAGTCACTGCTTCGTGGACTTGAAACAGCCAGGAGCCTTGCTCTATCAGATGCGTCAGATTGAAAGTTTAAAATCTGCTCAAAGCATTTTTCGATGGCTGGTGCGTCCCAGAATTTTTGCATTTTATCTTTATCTCCAGTTGGAGCTACAGCGTTATACCGTTCAGACCATAATGAAAGAGCAAGATCAAAGTTGACATCATGATAGGATGAGAAGTGACCTAGAATGGAATCCTGAAGTGGCCTGGTAGAAATGTATGAAGATATGAAAGCTGAGGGCGCAACATGCGATGTTTGTCTAATACCTAACCCACCTTTCTTAACTGGTAGAGTAGCCTGTGACCACTGAGTATCAGACAGGGCAATGTTAGACATCGTGGAAAGGCACTCTTTCAGTTTATTATCAAATGCTATTAATGCTGGATGATTGAAACAAGGAGATGATCTCAGTGTGTACAACATTTTAGAAATACTAAGAGAATATCGAAGTATTGTCAAAGCGTCATGTCTGGAGATCAATGGCAAACGACTTGAGGCCAGTTCAAGATCCACAATTTTTGTCGAAAGTGATTTGTCCATGGCAATTCCGAATGATAGAGGAGCTCCGAGAAGTGAACTCTCATCCTGGGGTATCATTTTGAATGATTGTAGTATTGGATGGCGTATTGTTTGAGGGCAGGGAGAAACTATTTCACATTTATTCAGGTTCAATTCTAGGCCAAGAACTTTCCCATTCTTCATAATATTGCAAATATCGTGGCTTAATGAATCCTCACTTCCTCCAAGGGTCACATCGTCTAAGTATGCAACTCTCAGAGGACAGATCAGAGATTTGAGCAGAGGATGAATAGTGAGGCTGAATAGAAGAGGTCCAAGAGGATCTCCCTGCTGAACACCAACCATAGACTCAATGATGTGATCGTTGTATTTGAGGTGTGACGTTGCACTGTATGATGAGTAGCAAAATTTGTATATCTCTGGGATATATTTGTAGACTTCTTGAAGCATCTGAAATCTATTTACATTGTTGAACGCATTCTTGAAGTCTAATTTAACTACACTGAATTTTTCCGGCAACGACGTGAGAAAACGTCTGACTGCATGCACAGTTGCTTCGCAGCCCCCACTTACTCCAACACCCACCTGAATAGGCGAAAGGAATGATGCCACTTTAGATGAAACATGTGCATTTGCGCATTTAGCTGCGATACGCCTCCAGGTGTATCCAATGGCAATAGGACGAACTCCACCATCTTTCTTACCTATAGCTATTAGGCGTCCACCAAACAGAAGTTTCCTAATAGGGTCCGGGCACTCACCGTTCAGCAGAGTGTTGGTGAAGGAGGTAAGAGCTGGGAGAAGAATGGGTCCGGATACCCGATCATTTATTAAGTCTAGAATATGTTGTGGTCTGATACCATCTGGACCGGCAGAAGAACCTGCTGGAAAACTACGAACAGCATTTAAAATACCATTCTCTGAGGCTTGAAATGATTGAGTAGTGAAAGGATCAGGAGCAGGCGGAAGAACCTCTGAAAGAATTGGATGCTTATCCTTCAGGTTTTGCAAAGTGTCCGGATTGTCTGCGGCAGGAGCATCATCTGAGCATAGAAGTCTGACCGCAGCCCTCATGTTGCCGTCTTCTATTTTCGACCTGATTAGTGAATATAGCTTGTCAGAATTGCCAGGAGAACGATTAAACTTGTACTTAGGGAGAGCAGTCTCTTTACGACAGTCAAAGAGTTCAGATCTTTTCTTTATTGCATTAGACAGATTCATGCGTTTCCCTGCACGAGGAGGTGCAATTAGAACATCCTTTCCAAAGTTAAATAAGTGGCTCCAGTCATTTATATCCCGTGGACAATTGGAAATTTTATTAAGAATATTAGCCAAAGATTTAGCACAACTGGGTCTAGCAGCTTTAGGAACGTGTTTGATTGTGTTATATGGTAAAGTTGGGTGCAGCAACAAACTTGTAGCATTATGTAGAGGTGATGAAGGTTCCAGGATGGGCTCAGGCGGCGAAGCAGAAATGCGGGTAGAATGAGGATTTTTGTTAACGTCTTGAATGGGAAGCGACAGGATAGACTCTGGACGCGGAGGAAAATGGGACCCCGGGCAACGGTTTGACATTTTACCGTGCACGCGGATTGCTCCTGTCTCTTTGCAGATTTGATGTATAGAAAAGCACACACTGCAAGCTCCAGAAGTTCTGTGTTTGACTGCAGGTAATGAATCAGGAGAAACAGAACTACAGTCTTGAAAGCTTGATACCTTGTTGCGACGGACTGAAGCTGTTCCTTGTGAAAGACAATTGACGTTAGAAACAGGCTCGATGTATAACTTGGAATTAGCCTGTATGAGATATGGCTTGCTTGTATTCGTCTCATTATTCCTGGAGGTAGGCCACCTATACTCCAAGCAGTCTGGACACAGATATAAGTCACAGAGTGAGAACTTTACAGAACTGTCGTTACGTGCTTGAGGACATGGCTCAAATGGACGACCAGCACAATTAGGCATGATATCCAAATAATCTTACGAATGTTTCTACCTATAAATTTAAGGGTAGATTATAGCACAGTGATTATCCAGCATATAATAAGTAACCATCGCAAAATTTCTAAGTAGAGCAACTCGATACTTGGCGCAGTCACTCAAAATAGTTAGAGGCACGAAATTTTATGAATATGGATATAATAGTTAATGTATATCAAAGTGAACGTTATTTTTTGTGTTAACGTTGCCTTTGAATTTATTTTTTGCAAAGTAACATAGAAATGACATGGTATAATATGATATACTCTACTAAACCCTAAACTCTCTCTCTCTCTCTTAGTGCACTGCCTACTGGCAGGTCCATGGTACATAACGCCTCCACTCTTCTCTGTCTTCCGCCTTCCTCTTCATTTCCACATATAAGTGGGTCTTTAAATCATCTAACATACCTAATCTCGGACCCCCTGCCTCTCTTTTCCTTCCAACCTACCTCTATGACCTCTTTTAATAGACCTTCCCCCCTTAGAATGTGTCCTCCATTCTTTTCTCATTTAAATCCAACTCTCACACTTTTTTGTAACAAGTCCAGCTAATCCTCCTTTCTCCAAATCCACATTTCCAATGCCTCCAGTTTCCTAATATCTTCCTTCCTTAAGGTCCATGTTTCACATCATGCAATAGCGTGGTCCAACCAAAGTTTTCACTATCTTTATCTTTGTGTCTTTCTTTAGACTTTTTGTTAATAGTTCTTTTCTACTACCAAAGGCCGCTTTTGCTTGTGCAATCCTACTGCATATTTCCGTCTCACATTTTCCATCATCGGTTATAGTATGACCCAAATATTTGAAACTCCTTACCTGTTCCAATTTCGTACCATTTATTGTGATGTTAACTTCACCTTTATTATTGGACACTCTCATAACCTTGGTCTTTTTATATTAATCTTCATGCCATATCTCAAAGCCGTATCATTCAGCCTATCCATTATCTTCTGCAATTAAAATCTCGCTGCCCGCTACCATTCCTTGGTCATCTCCAAATCGTACATCTTGTAACAAATTCCCTCCTACTTTTATTCCTTCTTCCAAGTCTTCCATGGCTTCCTCCATCATTGCCTCAGCGTAAATGTTAAACAGCAGCGGCGAAATGCTACAACCCTGTCTTACTCCACGTCCTATATCACCTTCTTCTGAGTATTCTTGTTGGATTTTGATTACTGCTCTTTGATTTATGTACAAGTTCAAAATTAGTCTTCTATCTCTCCAGTCAATTCCTATTCTTTTTAAGATATTCATCATCGTTATCCAATCAATCCTGTCAAAGGCCTTCTCGAAGTCTACAAAGCATACAAAAACGTCATTACCATATTCTAAGCTTCTTTCGCAAAGAACCCGCATTACTCCTATTGCTTCTCTTGTGCCGAATCCTTTCCTAAAACCAAATTGTGTCTTGCTCAGTATCATCTCTGCTTTCGACTGAATGCGATTATTTACTATCTTTAATAAGATCTTCGATGCATGAGGTATTAAGCTGATTGTTCTGTAATCCGAACACTCCACAGCGTTGGCTTTTTGGGAATTGGAATCATCACTGACTTGGTAAAGTCGTCTGGCCAAATACCGGTATTGTACACTTCCATACATACTTCCATTAACTTTTTGAGTGTTTCTCCTTCCAACATTTTCAAGAATTCTGCTGGGATTTCATCTATTCCGGTTGCCTTTCCCCTCCCTGCTTCATACTGTTAATTGCAGAATAAATTTTCTCCTTCATTAAATCGGGGCCCTTTTTATCGTCTTCTATGATATTCTCTTCTTCTATTTTAAAATCCTCTTGAACTGGTTTCCCAACCTTATCATACAATTCTTCTACATATTCTCTCCATCTTTCTTTTACTTCTTCCTGCTCTGTCTTCAATTCCCCATCTTTACCCATTACACTAATGTTCTTTGCATCTCCTTTCTTTTTCTTATCGGTTCTTGTTAATATTCTGACTTCCTGGTATAATAGATCCGACCTCCCTCTTGTATCTTATTCCGCTAAATCATCCACTTTCACTCCACCAATGATCTTTTGCTTTGTCTGTGATTCTTCTAAGTTCGCTGTTTAAGCTTCTATATTTCCTTCGGCCATGACTGGTGTCAATACTTTTCCATTTCCTCTTTTCATCCATTTTGTCTAGCATCTCGCTTGTGATCCAATGTTTTTTTAAGCTGTATTTGCTTTAAGAAAGCCATGAACTTCTTTTGCACCTATTTTAATAGCTTCTTTTAGCTGACACCATCTTTCATTTACCCCTGTTCTTTCCTAGTCCTTCATTTCCTTAACTTTTCTTTCCACTGCTTCCTGAAACTGACTTCTTTTCTCGTTCAATCCGTTCAAATTCCATCTCTTACTGCTTTTCTTCTCAAGTATTTTCTTCAGCTGAAGCCCTACTTTTGCAATTACTAGATTGTGGTCTGAATTAATAGCGGCTCCTGGATAAGCCCTTGAATTCTTCACACTATTCCTGTACCGTTGCTTTATCGGAATATAATCTATCTGCTATCTTCCCTCGTTTCCGTTGCTTCCTGGTTTCTTCCATGTGTAACGCCTTCTCTTGTCATGTTTGAACCAAGTGTTGGACACCACTAATCTCATTCTATTGTAAAAGTCCACCAATTTCTGTCCTTTCTCATTTCGTTTTCCTAGACCATATTCCCCAACTTCATTTCCATCTCTCCCTTCACCCACCACCGCGTTCCAATCTCCCATAACTATCACTTGATCTGTGGATTTTTCTCCTTTAATCATTCCTTCTATTTTTTCGTACATCGCTTCAATTTCCTCATCCGCTGAGGCTGATGTAGGCATGTAGATTTGGATAAGCACCAAATCTACTGGATCTGCTTTGATCCGCACTAACATCAGTCTGTCACTGCACTGAAGAATCTTTGTTACTCGTTCACTTAAATTTCTATCCAATATTATTGCCACACCCTTCTCCCTTTTATCTCATCCGGAGTATATAACCCTGTACCCATCACATATAAAATCTCCAGTTCCCAACCACCTTACTTCACTCATCCCTAGGACATTTATTTTCTCTTTATCCATTTCCCTCTTTACATTTTCTAACTTTCCTCTTTCACTCATAGTTCTCACATTCCATGTGCCCACACTTATCCTTTTAGGGCACATGGAATGTCCTACTGGTATATCTGTGGGGCACCCAAGGTGCCGTCTGGCCGTGAGATTCTTACAACCCCCTCCCCATTTAAGGGGTGCACGGGACTAGGGGCGTTCATTTTTGTCGTGATATACCATTATTTTCTTGGGGGTGTGCTTTTTGACGAGGTGGGCCCCCTATGCCTTCCTCAGCTTTGACTGACATTTACCAGGCAGGGGGCGTCAATCCCTGAGAAAACTATCCTGTTTACCCTAAACTCTATAAATAAATAAATTACTGAGAGTTCTACTCGACAGATGTCAGCAGCTCTGTGTTACCATTCAGCTACAGCGGCACACTATAGTTGATTAGCCTAACTTCATCAAGGAAAGGTTACAAAACACTACATTTACAAAATTATTGGACAAAAGATAATTAAAGCCCATTGAGTTGAATAGAGTTGAGAAATCTTTATTTTAAAACCGTTATTTATTCATTTAAATCTAGGCCTACTTATTCCAGATTTACTTAGCAATCTATATTATTTAATTTACGCAAACTTAAGGAAACGCTTAAACAGACGTGATATTTACTTGTAGTCTAGTTACACCTAATGCAGTTTGTGTGGAATTTAAGAATAGGCCTAATCTTCAGCATCCTGACAATTCTAAATAATGATGCTGTCATCATATAGGTCTTCCAAGATGGTCAACATTCAAGTACTAACCGCGCCCGAATTTCTTAACTTCATTTAACGCATTCTCGACCAAACGACAGAGCTAAACTTGGCCACCTCCCCAAATAGGCCTTCTGTCAGGTTTTTGTGATCTATTCATTGCGTTGATCGACGTGATGCTCATTTCTAAGCAATTAATAAGGATAGTAACTTAAGAGCTGAGCTGGTGGCTTGTTGGCAAGTTGTTCGACAGCGGATCGGTAGACACAGGGTTTAAATCGTGATGTCCCCATCACTGACATGTTTTTCGAGCAGGAAATTGACGGTCAACTTTGTCTTGGCCTTAAGAGCAAAAATATTGCATTTCGCTATAAGTCCTATCGCTGAAATTATTTTGAAAAATATGAGCAATATATGATGTTACAAAGCAATACAACAACACCTGTAGCTTACCAGAGATAGAGAGAGAGAGAAAGAGAGAAAGAGAGAGAGAGAGTGTGTGAGAGAGAGACATACAGAGTCAGAGAGAGAGAGAGACAGAGAGAGTGTGAGAGAGAGAGAAAGAGAGAGATATTTCAAGAAAGAGGTGGTTTCATTCTGGTATTTATTCGGCTGCTGGATAAGCTCTGTTCCATTTATCAGGACTCTTTGTAAACATTACGAAGTCTCAATTTAAATGTTTGCTTTGCTGTGTTGAAGATCTGGAACCGTGAGGGTCTGTATATAACTTCCGTCAGGATCTTTGCTGAAGTAGCTGTTCTTCTAACCATAGAATAAAGAAAAACTATTTTAAAGATCTTTGCTTCTAACAAAATAAGTATTTTATCACAACAACAACAACAACAATTCCATTAGAGAACTACTGCTGTCCATGACAACATCGAACACTGTGGAGCCAAAATAAAACGGATAAGCAGAGTGAGGGCCCTAAGGGGTCCATAAACGGTGCGAGCCATAATCCGGGTAATCAGTCCAAGGAAGACAACTAATGGAGTAAAAAAGTAATATATAATGTAAAACAAGTAACGCATGTCTGCAAATGAACAAGAAGACGTTGATACGTGATCACAGAATGTAAGGTTGCTCCTGTCGAAAGCATCAGATAGCAGATAGGCGACGAGATAGAAGCTTTGTGTGTCTAATTTAATCACCTTAATATTATCAACGGTTTGTTAGGCCTTCTAAAGCTAAAGCTACGTTAAAGTCTGTTTAGTTAATGTACTGTTTTGCGAAGATTTTTCTACAAATGTTTGTACTATCGCTCGCTCTCTCGCTCTCGCTCTCATCTCTCGCTCTCATCTCTCGCTCTCATCTCTCGCTCTCTCTCTCTCGCTCTCAGTTTTATTTTCCGTCTTCCCACCTTGATGACAAACAAAACTTCAAGTGTTGCAGGTTTGCACGAGGCTGCGAGACCAGCGAGCAGTATCGATCAATCTTCCAGCTCTCAACCTCTACTCACAAGTGACGCAGCTCTAGTGCACCGCTACGAGCGTCATTATCCTACAGGCTAACAGCTAGGCTTTGTCTCTACTCTCTAGATTAGCCTACAGGCTAACAGACAGGCTTTGTTTCTCTAGCGAGCCTTCGATCTCGTGTTCCTAGGCAGTAAAAGTTAAAAAGTAACGGAACAAGCAAATCAGCTTTACGATATAGTTTCAATTTTCAGCAAGTAAACTATTTATAGAAATGTTGTAAAATTTACGACGTTCGATGTACGTGTAGGCCTATATTTCCGGGTTTAAACCCAGTGCTCGCACTCTCACTGACTTGCCTTCGGTAGAGGAAACTGCCGTTAAAGTTGGTTTCAAATAATTTAACAGTTGTCTTTGATGCCCCCCACACACTCCCCACTCCTCGTTGAAGTGGTCACCTCTGATCAGAGTGTGAGCGCTTCTAGGCTCTGCTCTTATCCACTTGATCACAGTCACACCTGTACTGACGTGCAACAAGTCGCTAATCTCACTGGAGGATCAGCCCATCTGAGCCTGTAGGCACATATATACAACCTGTAGGCACATATATAAAGCCTGTACATATATCCTGCCTGTAGGCACATACATACAGCCTGCCTGTAGGCACATACATACAATACAGTGTAGGCACAAATGTCGTAGTTTAATTGCGTAGGAATTTCCTTTTAATTATTTTATGTGTTTAGTGTTAAGCTAATGTTTTTAGGTAGATGAGTTTTATCTATTCCATGGTTTACGCAGTGACGGAATTGTATAGAGATCGTGGAAGGCAAAGGAAAGACACTCTGTAGTCTAAATGTATACGTATAGCATTTTATAAGCAAAATAAGTCCATACAGATGTTTAGTCTATGTTCCAGTTTGATCTATGCCGAGAATGTAAAAGACTTCAAGGAATCTAGGATACTAAATCACCTCCTGAGCGACATGGACTTAAAGCAAAAAAAGCAAATGCAAAGGTTAACGTCAGTTTCTTCGCTCGAAAGCGATGTCAGTGACGGGCGAGCCCGGGATTTTTAATGAAGACATGGGCACCAATGTATGGACATCTAGCTACTCCAGTGTGACATGGGACTTAATGAAGACATAGGAACCAGTGTATGGACGTCCTGTATTATAGGATCAACGTTGATTGAGTTAGGAACCCGGGGTGTGACGAATTCTATTAGCTCAACGAGTTGATAGTGGAATTAACACTGCCTATGTTACATCAGTGTAACACTGGGACATTATGCAGAGCAATGAGTGCAGAACTGTGACTAACACAAAGTGACTTTAATTAAGTGCGCTGTTATATTTGAGACTTAATCCGGTAGACCCTAATAGACTAAAATTGAAAACTGGCTGAAGGCTTGATCACACGGTTCTAGAGTTTATATCGCGTCCAATGCGGAAGAATGTTGTAGCAGTTTTATATGTATATAAAGCCGATCATTAGCTATAAATTTGACTTTAAATTCACGTTCAGTTGTTTTCTATCATCTGACAGCTTGGCTCGATCGATTGATTGATTGGTGCTTTGCAGTTCATTGATACACAAATGCTCACAAAATATAATAAAATGTAAAAACTGCCCTTAAACTCATTTAACCTTTTTATTGGTTGAGTATTTTTTATAAAGGCCTACTGAATAAATGTTAACATTCTCAGAGTGCAGATGGTATCTGCAGCGATCATTGCGCACCGGTGCACTGACGTTGCAGCCTTTGACTGCAGAAACATATCAATTCTAATTAGATGTGTTTAGGTTGACCGCGCCACCTGTTAATTATAGCTCTAAATTTCACAGGCCGCCTTCTAGCTCAGCTTATATACACGTACAGTCGTACAGTAGCAGTCACTGTATAGGTTGAGTAATATCAGTTATTTCGGAGATTGATCGAATAGTTATTAATTTGCTATACAGGTATACTGACGAAACCACTCTATTAGAAATTGTCACATTGTGATATTAGAACCTGCGTACAAATATTGTAGCTAATATTTTCAACTATCAAATTGTAGACTTTGTGCAATTAATTTAAAAGTTTCATCCTCATTTAAAACTATCAGCTATGAAGTTAATTTAAGAGAACAATGAACATCGTGCAGACATCTGTAGCAATGAATTAATCTACTGTAACAGCAGTGCGAAGATAATGGATATTCTCAATCAGCGCGTTTATTTAATTGAAAAGATAAAATCCGAATAGAACGTAAGAAATAACTTTATTAAACACAAGAACATCAGACGAATTAAGAAATGAACTACGAAGAACTCGAGCAAGAGCCCCACGGTTCGGCTCCAATCATCAACAACACGTCGATGACTCAGCCCCTCCTGATGAAGGTAGACGAGCCCTACGTGATCACGGTGGATATCTCAGGGCAGCCCAGTCCACAGGTGAGGTGGCAAGTGGGCAGACGAGGCATCAAAGAGTCGACCAAGTACAAGCTCAAGTGGGATGGAGATCAGAAGTTCTCGCTGATCATTGCTAGGGTGGGCAAGGAATTGGATGAAGGCGTCTGGATCATTGCAAGTAATAGACATGGAGAGGATGTGTGTAAATTAGAGGTCAAGACGTATAAATGTAAGCATGTTTATTTTACGCTAAAAGATTAAGTCACGAATTTGTTTTAATGCACTGTTGGTATATTTTTGTTTATAGTGTTTAATTTGCTACCACGTTTTGATGGTGTAATAAAGAGTCATATACTGTATAATAATAAAAAGCTAAAAAGCTAAGCTAAGGTTAACGTCAGTTTCCTCACTCGAAATCGATGTCAGTGACGGGCGAGCCCAGGATTTGAACCCGCATCAACTGATCCGCGGTCGAGTATCTTACCGACTTCGCCACTGGCTCCAACCAATAATAATAATAATAATAATAACACACATTATAGTGAAATGATCAACTACGTTGATATCTATCACTGTTAATACCACATGTTAAATCCGTTAGGCAATTTTGTCCATTTTCCGTGTAACCAGTCCAGTGAATGTCCGAGATTTTACTCTCAGCTCAGCGCGGTTGGGATTCGAACCAACGAGGGGTCAGTTCACCTCAGAGTCTGTCATTTAAAACTTCATGACGTTATCTACCCCTTTAACCATTGCACTATGGAGACATTCAATAGCCTATATATAATATATTATAGGCTAAAAGATTAAGTCCTAGTTTAGCGTCGGTTCTTTGTCTCACAAGCATGGCGTTGGCGAGGCATAGGATTTGAACCCTTCATCTGCTGATCCGCGGTCGGGTTTCTCACTAACATACTACACTGGTTCAGCCCATGTGCTGTAGCTTACCAATTAACAGATAAATCAATCGATAAACAAAGGCAAAGCTAATATTAACGTAGTTTCCTCACTCGAAAGTGATGTCAGTGACGTGCGAGCCCAGGATTTGAACCCGGCACACACTGATCTGCGGTCGAATATCTTACCGACATCGGCACTGGCTCCACATCGGCATTGGCTCCAGCCATAGGCACAATACCGTATTGATAGTATTTCTCTCAGCTGATTGGCAAGTATTGTCACATTGCTATTTCTCTTCCTGTTTGTAATAGCATTTATAGTTTCAACTAATATTTCCCTCTACATGTATATCTAATGTAATCTACGTGAAATTTAATCAAATAATCTAATAATATATAAAGCAATCAAATTCTCATCTAAATCATTTACAGTTATTGTTGCGCGCATTTGTTTTAGTAATCACCGGGCACAAGCCTTCGTTTAGAGAACAGTCTGGGCCTCTTCGTTCTTCAGGTAGGTTTCTATAAGATCTCTGGTAGTTTTTCTATAAGATCTCAGGTAGTTTTTCTATAAGATTTTGGGTAGTTTTTCTATAAGATCTCATATAGTTTTTCATTAAGATCTCAGGTAGTTTTTCTATGAGATCTAATGCAGTTTTCTTATAAGATCTCTGGTAGTTTTTCCATAATATCTAAGGCAGTTTTCTTATAAGATCTCTGGTAGTTTTTCTATAATATCTAAGGCTGTTTTCTTATAAGATCTCAGGTAGTTTTTCTATAAGATCTCAGATAGTTTTTCTATAAGATCTCTGGTAGTTTTTCTATAAGATCTCAAGTAGTTTTTCTATAAGATCTCAGGTAGTTTTTGTATACAATCTCCGGTAGTTTTTCAATAAAATCTCTGATATTTTATCTATCAGATTTCAGGCAGGTTTTCTATAAGATCTTATGTAGTTTCTCATTAAAATCTCAGGCATATTTTCATTAAGATCTCAGATATTTCATCTATCAGATTTCAGGTAGGTTTAAGAAAGAATTAATCAATCAATCAATAAGAATTTAACGTCCGATTCCTAGCCATAAGACAATATCAGGGACGTCTCAGGTCATTATCAGGGAAAAGAGGGAGAGAGAGAGGGAGAGAGAGGGAGAGAGATGAAGCAAGTAAGAGTGAACAGGAACATTGCATTTTCTGTATTGTAGGCATTCCAATATGCTCGATGTTGTCTTGGGTATTATTTTTAATTTTGAAATGCAAATGGAGCTGGAGCGAGTGGCGATGTCAGTAAGAAATTCGACCGCGGATCAGTATGTACGGGGTTCAAAATCTGGGCTCTCCCGTCACTGACGTCGCTTTCGAGTGAGGAAACTGAAGTTAACATTAGCTTTACTTAGATTTGTTGTTGTTGATGGTCGCAGAGTCCATGACGATTGTGAGATCACCGGATTCGGACAAGGAAACAATGTCGTTGGAAGAATGGCAGAGAGAGAGTTAGTCAACTGCTTGTATCGATCAGCTTTCTGTTGCAAAATATCGATCAATCAATTATCCTTACAACATAAAGATAACTAATTAATATACTGTTTCAGTGCAACTTTGGTTAATGCAGCTTCCCAGAGTGTAGAGGAATTATTTTAATCGCTTCTTTTTTTAAACTTTTAATTACATAATGTCTCATTTATATTATTTTTAGCCCAGGGCCCTTTACAGCCCAGGACATTTTTCCCATTAATATACTAATTAATTATAAATAATAGTTATTAATAATAATAAGGATAATTAATTGCAGTCAATAAACTTTTTATAGCAGTCAACTAATAATCAGCTGCAGTTGATCAACTTTACGTTTCATTCAATAAATTAAAGTTTCTTATTTGAGGCAATCGATTGTTTATTGTAATAGTGTTGCATTAACCTTGTAATTATGTTGTACTAATGTTGTAATAACGTTGTGAGAAATCAATGGTGGTACGTAATAGCGCAGAAGAGAGAATGTCTATCGATCAATGGCAAAGTAAAAGTCCATTTTAACGTTAGACTACTATTAATTATCGTGTCAGTGAAGGGAGAGCTCTGGATTTGAACCCTGCAATTCATTCATTCGCTTTCGAACCGCTTGTTAACAAGCCACTAGTTCAGCCCGACTCCGTTGGCGGTCAATAGCCGGGAGGAGAAAATTATAGCGACCGTGAAGCGAATTCAATGAACTGAACAGTTCAAAAACGTATGACCTACATCAAGTATGTCCCCACATCACGCATGAGCCCACATCACGTATGAGCCCACATCACGTATGAGCCCACATCACGTATGTGCCCACATCACGTACAGGCCCACATCACGTATAGGCCCCACATCACGTATGAGCACTTATAAATATATTGTTGACACGTTGTTGACATGTTGTTGACACGTTGTTGACACGCTATTGATTCGTTGTTGACACTTTGTTGACACATTGTTGACACGCTGTTGACACGTTGCTGACACGCTGTTGACGCGTTGTTGATTGCAGTGGAGCTGCGCAACAGGATGCGCTCTGTGGACGACCTCGTGCTGCTGGCCGCCTCTGAGGAGAGCAAGTCAAAGAGTCGAGCCAAGCATCGCAGCTCTGACCGACCCCCGTCCGTTGCCTCCACCACCTGCGTCCCCTCCTCAACCCGGCGCTACGGGACTCTCCCTCGTCCAGCTTCCGTTGCCCTGCCGTCAGGGATGGACCCATTCTCCCGACGAGACGGGGTGCCTCCAAGGCCTCCCTCGGCCGCCTCTCTCGACGCTCATAGAGGCGGGCAGCGCCAGACAGGCTCGACGAGCTTGTCGTCCCGTGGGGCGGGCGTCAAACCGCCTCGTCGACAGACCAGCAGCTACACCTCCACCGAGGCCGTGTCAGCCGAGGTGTGGGAGCCTGACGCCCCACCTGTGAGGCTGGACCACCAGTCCTCGGCGACCAGTCTGAACGTGTCAGGGGAGTTTCAAGAGCGGAAGCTCCCTGACGTTGTCAGGTCCTCCCGCAGAGCTCCTAAGAGATCCGGTGCTGCTAAGGCTGTTTCAACCTCTGAGCTCCAGGTGAAGGAAAAGGAAATAACTGGAAAGATAATTAAGAAGAAAAAGACTGCTGAAGAGGTTGTCTCAAGTTCAGAGGTAGCCGCTGTTGACTACAAAGACGATGGTGTTAACGCTGTTAAAAAGAAAAAGAAGTCTCTGCCAATCAGGCAAAAGGCTGCCTCAGATTTAGAACTCGGATTTGAATCGCAAACTAACAGTGGAACACTTAAGAAGAAGAAAAAGAAGAAGTCTCAGTCTGCTGTTAACCTGGCGCCACGGATGAACCGCAGCATGGACGAGGCAGGAAGGGAGAGAGTCGATGGAGGCGTGGTTAGGCGCAGTGGAACGATGGACGAGGCAGGAGGCGAGAGAGTCGATAGAGGTGTGGTCAGGCGCAGTGGAACTATGGACGATGCAGGAGGTGAAAGAGGCGTGGTCAGGCGCAGTAGGACACCCGTGGCAGCGCCGAGAACCAGTCTATACCGGACGTCCTCAGAAGCCGAGGAGTTGAACCTAGGAGGCGAGCAGCTGTGGAGTCTATCTGGATTTAAACTACACAGCTTGTGCAATAGCTTGCTAAAGGATGTCTTCCGTGACATTGGAGAAAGAGAGTATAGAAGCAGACGAAGAGAGGTTGCTGAAGCGCTGACAGAGAATGGGACGAATGAAATGACGACAGACAGTTCTTGCGGTAAGAGAAAAGCGTCGAAGGGTAAAGTTACAAATGATTTACATCCTGAGAACAATGACTTGTATGAAATATCGCCTCCAGCACTTGATGTTCTACCAGCGTGGGATAGCAAGCCACCGAAACCAGCCAGACGTAAGAAGAGTAAAGAGAAAGAGGTTTTGGATGCTTCTTTTGTGATAGTTGGAGAGAAAAGACGTAAGAAGAAGAAAAGAAGTACTTCAAGAACGAGCCATGCTCCCAGCACCGATAGGAGCAGCATAGAATCTCTATTTCGTGATTTTTCAAGTGAAAATGCAAGTGGTAACGAAAGCGTAGGCTTCCGTCAATCAGCGGTAGATGGGCGTGAGCCAAAGAGTCAGCCAAAGATTCCCATAGTGGTTGTGACCATAGGGGCACCTACTCAGGACATCGCCAATGACAACGGTTTGAATGACAAAGAAACTGATTTTCCCATCTCAGCTCTAAACAGTAGCATGCGGGCGTCAAAGCGTAGACAAAAGAAATCCAGCAAGAAGAGCGGCGAGATGGAATTAGATCAACTTCAGGATCAAGGGGCAGCCGTCCTGGAAGAAATCTCACTAATGACTGCTCCAGCGCAGGCTGTCAGCGAAGTCAACGAGGGAGGTGTTGATGTGGCAGACTCAGTTCAAGAAGAGTCAGCTATTGGTGGTGCTGGTAACCTGGAAATTCGCAAGTCTAGAAGAAGGAAGAAATCGTCTGAAAAGAAATCAGAGGTAGTAGCGGAGCAGCGAGTGCAAGATCTGGAGAAATGTATCGATGTAGTTCATAAAGCAGACGACCTTGTGGAATACACGGAAGAAGATACAGTAAGAAATAATAGTATTACTTTGCAACAAAATGATTTTTTGCAAAATCACCAACTGCAAAATGACTCGCAAGAAAATGTCAAATCTAAAGGTAATCAAAATTCTACACAGCGCGGTTCAGTGCACTTTGAAGACGTAGAAACAGAAGGTAAGTTAGACAATGTGCAGAAATCATCAGGGAAAACAAGTAAAAAGAAGAAAAAGTCTTCAACAAATCAATCAGAATTGATTCAAGATTCAAACAGACTAATCATAACAGAAATGGTAGAAAGTGTTGATCAAATTTCACAGCCATTAGAAGACCTACAGAAGATAGGTCAACCGACTGAAATATACTCTTCGAAACGGAGAAAAAAGAAGTCTGCAAACCACCACGTTGTCGTGGAAGAAACCCAGTTTCCAGTAGCCGATATGCCTTCAACAAGGACGAAGGAAGAAGACGACAGAAGAGGAGTATCAGATGAAAAGAGTTCCAATCACATGACCGACGTTCACTCCACTGTAGATGTTTCCCATCCCGTTTCATCGCGTGGAAGTGATGAACGTAAGTATTCTCGTAGTCCAACTGATGGAGGTGAAGACAGTGGAGTTCTAAAAAGCAGCAGTTTATCAACAGAGAATGGTTTTGTTGGGGATGATTTGAAGAGACTTAAGGGAAAGGGTAGAACCAGCCAGACGGGAGATTCTCGTATCTCATCTCAAAGCAATTCTAATGGAGACGAATCTATGCCTGAGTTCATGAACGTTAGGAATTCCATATTATCTAAAAGAGGGCACTCGAGATCAAGTCAAGATGACGGTGTAGTGGCAGAGCAAGCAGATAACGTCACTGCTTCACACGCCCTGAGCGACGATATGAATGGAGAACAACACATTGTAGGTGATGACGAGATCTTTGAAACAAATGAATTTGTACCTTGGCCCAAGCCTCCTCCTCCATTGGATCTCAGTTTTGTTGAGTCATGCGGCAAGAGAGGAGGTAAAAAGAAGAAGAGGAAGTCAGAAGAGAAAGATGAGGTGTTGCTGGATGTGTCGAGCAATGCTATTGATAATTTGGTAACATCTGAGAGAACTGGAAGAGAAAGAGGCTCTCTGGACTTCTCGTCGAATGTTTCTCCCAGGAATGACTCGGTCAAACTGACATCGTCAGTGATCTCTAAACAAGTAGATGTTCTCATTTCAGCGTCGTCAGAATGTAAAACATTCGATTCATCTTCAAGGCCACCAGTATCGTCTGCAAATCTGCCCGTTACTGAAAAGGAAGAAAAATCTTCAGCAGCAGAGGCAGCTGTACTTTACGCAGAAACATTTTCATTACAAATGTCAGTATCAACAGCAGTATTATCATCAAGTACGGCAGTATTATCATCAAGTACAGCAGTATTATCATCAAATACATCATCACTACAGGACAATACGTCTTCATCAAGTACATCCAACAAGCAGTACACTGCAGTACTATCATCAAGTACCCAAGTGCACGAGTACAGCTCGGCCACCACTCAACGGCTCAGTACGCAGAGGTCGCAGACGGTACTGTCTGAAGCTGTGGATCAGGAAGAAGAGACTGCTGCAGGAGACTCGAGGATGAACACATTTGTTTATCTGGGCGATGAGGCATCAAGAACTCGTGCAAGCGCAGATGTCAAGCCACGTCCTCTCCAAGGCACAGGCGAGAAATCAGATTCTCCGATCAGAGAGAATGTCGAACATAAGACGTGGAAAGCAGCTAATCTTTCCACAACTAACGGGAAAGGTATGGAGACGAGGAATGAAGAGAGATTTACAGGCAGCAGGAAAGAAGAAAAATATGTGAATATCAAGGAACAAAAAGAGTCTGATGTCGGAGACAAAGGCATAGATGTTTTATGGGTAGAGTCACCGGTCTATCCATCACGTGGATTGACGAGTGGACTGCCTGCTCCAGAGAGTGTTACCAAAGATCTCATATCAAAGCCATCAAACACAACTTTAGAGGTGGCAGCACTCGACGAAAACTCGGCCAGTGAGAGTGATGAGTCTTTGGGAAATTCCATGGATGAAGTTCCAGGGAAGAACTACGCAGACATCTCTCTGCCGATGATTGATGATTCGATAACTGAGATTCAAACCTCCGACAACTACATTTTAGAAGAAGACGAGGAAGAGGAAGAAGCGGAATATCAGCAACAACAGCAGCACGAGATACATGGAAGACGGTATGAAGGAAGAAGCGAGAATGCTGGTAGAAAGGATTGGGATGTTCCAACTCTCAGACATCAAGACGATGATGTGAAGGAATTAGACACTGCTGAACTTGCAACAAGTGGTAATAGACAAACTCCATCGGAAAGTCATCTGGATCTGATGACCTTTGACAATGTAAGCAATGTAATCTCCTCTAAACTGTCATCTCCAGATGAACAACCACCAGAACTTCCGAAGTCCTTACCTCCAGCCCTGGTGGAAAGCGATATTACAGGAAGCCCTGAACATAAAGGATCTTCTACTTCTAAGTCTTCTTCAGTAGGTAAACCACTCAACGTATATTCCTCTATTTCCACTACCTCAGAAGCTGCTCCTATGATAGGTCCTCAACCTGTGCTGAGTGATAGATTTGTTGACTCTTCTGTATCTCTTGGTGTTCTCAAACCTCACTCTGTCTCTATCCCTACCACCACTCCTCCCCTTGCTTCCACCCACACCATCACCCCTTCCACAGGATCCCATGCAGTTGTTTCCAGTTCCGTTGAGACAAAGTCTCTTCCTTCTTCAACATCTGTAGACCCAACTGACTCTGCTACCCTTTCTTATATACCGATGTTTATCAAAAAAGCGCCACCGTTGTCTTCGATTACATCGAACACTGATTCTCCTCATAATCTGGTCACAGCTATGCCTGCCTCTGATGGTACAGATGTTTGTTCATCGTCTAGACCTCCACCCGACACAAAGTATTATTCCGCAGCCACTGTAGTTAACATGGCGGTCCCTGAGTCGGACTACGACGAGAATGATGATGATTATGAGGATTGTGATTATGATAGTAATGATATTGACAGCGGCAAGTGTGATGATGACAGCGGTGATGATGATGATGACGATGATGACATCGCGATGTGCGCTGTCTTGAAGTCAGTTTGCGAACCTTCGGGATCAGAGACAGAACTGCCTGAGAATAATTTAGTGGCAGTAGCGTCGACTACTAAAGCTGAACCACATCTGAACGAGTCTCTGTGCCAGAAAAAATCTGTAGCTAAGGAGTCTGGTACAATCCAGCCAACTTCTTCTTCAGAAGGTAAAGCCACTGTTACGGTACCAGCTGTAAACTCTTCCTCAGTTCCAGTAAAGAACACGACGAACACTAGCGAAGCAGCAAAACCTCCCGTTCCAGTTCAAGTCAAAACAACATTTGAGCCCAAGTGGAGCAAGAGGCCGAGTGTGATGAAAGCGGAAGTGATTTCCGTAGAACCAGTTTCAACCAGTCTGGAAGGTTTTGTGAGGAGGGGAAGCTGGAACTCAAGGAACAGGGAGAATAAAGACGATATGACTCCAATCTTCCTGCCAGTGTTACCAACTCCACCGACCCTACAAAACCCTCTGCGACTTCCAAAGCCCGTCAAGCGAGACATACTGAGCTTTGAACTGAAGCCTCTGGATTCAAGTATAGCGTCTGATTCCTCAGATAATTCTAAAAAGACGAGTAGAGATGAAAGTGGAAGTAAAACTAACGCTGATGCTGGTTGTAATGTTATTAAACCCCGAGAAACTGACGAGAAAGCTGATTCTGCTTTAGGTGGCAAGACTACTTCCAGTAATTCCCTCCAAAATTTCGCAGCGGAGTCTAAACTGAAAAATTCTCATTCTAACTTACGCAGCTCGTTTACGTACAAAACGTCATCTTCGCAAACTTACGAGAAATCAGAAATCCTGACCCATTTTTCGCGTCGTTCAGCTTCCAGTGTCGATGGACTTGATGGAGCGGTGGAAGAGTGGAGAACAGAAATAAGCACGCAGACAGATGACTCCATGTTCCAGTCAAGCGCTGATCAGCTGTGTTCACTTGAGTGGAGTAAAGAGAGTGGAAGGACTTCAGGGGGATCAGAGAGGTCAGGGAGTGAGGACTCAGATGATGGTCTGGTGGAACAGGAAGGTCTGTCACTGTCCTGTGATCTGTCACTACAGAGCGATGCCGCTGAGCATCGGGTGTCAGCAGATAGGCGTCTAGACTCTCAAACAAGTCGACTGTCTCAGCTAGAAGACAAGAGCTTCGAGGATTTCGTCAAGATTAATAAAGAATATTTAATCAAGAGTCTGACTGATAAATAGTGACGTTCGTTGCGTTGGTGAATTATAAATATAACATGTAGTATAGGCATAAATATTTTGTTTTAATATGATGTTCATTGTTCATTGGATTACTATATATTGAGCACCACAAGAATGACATTCATATGTGCATGCATATATAGGTATATATCATACGCATCATTCATGTATATCATTCTATCTGTATATAATTCTGAAGTATTGCAGTTATTTGAAATTTCTGAAATCCTTTTCCCATATGATATGACAACTAGACATTAATTCTAATGCGGTGATAACCTCTCGATATTTATTACTTCTTTTATTTATTAATTGTCACAGTACTAACTAATCGATCACAATTTGTATATTGATATGTTTGACTTTATGATTAAGAGAAGATGGCTTAGCAATAGAGACCTGCGCGGAGTTGGAATTTTAACCCAACCCCGCCCCGCGGGGTGACACATGATCCCATCCCCACCCCGTCCAGAGAAAATTGTTTCCGTCCCCACCCCGCCCCGCAAGCATTGATTCCAAACCCTGCCCCACACCCGTTAAAGTCATTTCTGACCCCGTTCCGCCCCACAATTAAAAATGTTGACATGTATTTCAATATATTACACTTTATTACTATACGTGTAAACACTTATAGTAAACCATGTTTGCACGAGTATATATTTATTATAAATGCAAGCCTCCATCTCGGATAGATATAGTCCCTACAATACATGAAATATATTTATTCCGCTATGGGTCTTTATCTTCGCAATGTAAATTAAGCGGGCTTACTTTGAGACAACACCTAACCTCTTTCCGAACTAATGACTTATATCTTCAATAATAAGGTATAAATTTACATTAGGCCCTATTCTATGCTTACATTTTACATCAATTGTTATTCTGATTGCTTGAATTACTCAAGCGCACTAATTATAGCCCTAACGATTTAAGCGTTATTAGCTAACAACCAATAATGTGCTAATGTTGTTTTAATATACGAGAGTTCATATTTTTACCGACGTAACTGTTTAAATTAACTGCAAAGTCAGACTGAACGCAGATTGACGCTGCAATGAGTACAACTTCATGTACATCCCTGGCGTCTTAGTCTTGTGCCTCGCTACAGTCCGTTGAACAGAGGCTGAATCCAGACTAATTACGCACCGTTAAGATAAGAGATTCAACTGAATGACAGGATTGACGGTTAGGGTAGGGATTAACTAACATCAGATTGAATTGACATCTGATTTGAATTAAATACATGTTGGATATTGGGCCGGAGTTACACTGTATTATTTTTCTTACATCTTTCATCATGAAGTAGTGTTAGCATGTTAGAAAAAGGCATAACAGCCACACAGTCATTTTGTGTAGTTATTAGTGCCAGTGAAGAGTGAATGAGAGGAGGAGCGGAGAGGAAGGGAGGTGGGGGAGGTTGAAAGCATGCCAATTTACAGTATTGAAGTAAAAAATTAATTATTGCTTCACAAATTAACCCCACGGGGGCCCCGTAAACTCAGCCCCCGACCCCGCAAAACCAGCCCCCGACCCCGCGGGCTCCCCGCTCGAATTCTTTTCAACCCCCGCGGGGTCCCGCGGGAGCCCCGCGAGTGGGGGCCCCGTACTGCTCTCTACTTAGCAACACCCTAGGCTCCTGAAGTGTTTGGTCTTCTTATGCTGCAAATCAAATTCACTACACTGGGTTGAATAATTCTTCATGATTGTAGCCTACCGGCCTAAAGTTATCGCAGAATAGTGCTAGTGTAGACCTAGTGTTAGGCAACCTACAGGTCTAAGGCCCTATATGGTTTTTGAATCTTTTACTGATTTACTAACTATTAATGATTAAGTAGTTACTTGAGGTATTCTTATTCAATGTTTTGCATTTTGTTTAAATATAACTGAGGGTTTGGTGAAAATGGTCGTCTGCTTGTACATGTAGTGCTCATTGTAATTCAATATATATTAGACCTCATAGAAATACTACTAAATTGAAGAATGCTATATAGGCTAATTCAGTTATACATAACTTGCAACATTAGGGTTAGTATAGTAATTATAGTAATTGTGTACTAGTCTACCAGCTATGGGCCAGCAGTATTTTGAACCTGTGTGTGCTTGCATATCAGTCAGCATGCTATCGACTCTACCACCATTCTGTGTTTTATCATGATTTCATAACATCAGCACTTTGATCAAGATCTCAAAACTTTGACCATGAGTTCAAAACTTCAGCGCTTTGATCAAGGTTTCACAAGATCACCACTTTGATCTTGATTTTGCGTCGATAAACATCGAAGGTTTCACCTGCAAGACCTTCAATATCGAAAACTACGCATAATGAGGGTCAGGCAAGTGAAAATGTCTCCCTCTATGACTCAGCTTCTACAGATTCTCACTGTACTAAAGCAGCTGATGGAGCACAGATGATCCTGAGATAATCTTAGATTGAGGAAATGGAAGCTAAATCTCTAATACTATTATCCTAGGTTACTGAAAGTTAGTTCGCTGTTCATTACAAATTCTCTTTATTCTTTTTCATCGGCTTGACACAAAATCAAGTGAAGAATTTCTCGCTTTCATTTACTGAAATCAATGTTAATTGAAATTAATTATTATTAATATTAGTATCGTTAAAGATTCACTGTGCACAATGTCTAAGTTCATTCCACAATAAATCAAAGTTTGCCATAGAAAAGTGAAATGTAACAAATACATTACTGTAATATAACAAGCTCAACATTCATTTTAGACCCTAGTTCCCAACCCTAGTTAAACTGGGATTAAGGGAAGATGATGATGACGGCGACAAACTAGCTCAACATTGCATCTCAATAGTTTTACTATTATCAAGGGCGTCATAAGGTAAATAGAAGCTATATCTTTTATATTTGCCAATGCAAATAGTTAGAAATAGAAATAGGCCCTACATATTCTGATTGTGGTATTATATCACCAGGCTACTTGACCTTCACTGTCCATTCAGCGCTACTGAGGCATTTAGCATAGAGCAGCGCGTTATAAATATACTTATTACCTTTTTATTATTATTATTTTCCGCGCACCAGCGCTTGCTCAATCTCGTTATCTACAGAATTCAACAAACCAAACCAGGTCATGAAAGCAATGATTTCGGTTTGAAAATTATTAGGTCTAAATTTTGCTGCTTCAGTCACTATAACTAGCAATATAAAACTGAGATGATTTTACCAGAAAAATGTCAGTTCAATTAAGACATTCAAACAAAATACTCATGAAAATGTCTGTACATTATACAACAATCAATAGGTAGAAGTTTTACGACGTAGATTTCTTCACTTGACTGCTGTCGAAATCGTCAAGAAATTTCTCCTGTTTAACTGATAGAATTGTGTATGCATCTGAAATCTTCGGCTAAAGAAAGTACGGCTAAACGTTTTGTATTACTGCAATTATTCAATATCTCTGTGACATGCTTTCCATTTAATACGGATTTTGTTTCTTTATTTAAAATCGACATAGCGAAACAGATGTAAGCTTTATGAGTGCAGCAGCAGAATCAAATCTGGAATCCTAAATTTAATATTTTATTCTCAAATCTGTATTTGAATTTTTTATGAAATATATTCCGATGATCAAATAGTAAGCACTGCTGTTTTTATACTTCTAAATTTACACACTATAACAGATTGTGGGATTGAAATAAGCAGTAGGGTAGCACAAGCAAAACATGTCTTTTGCAATAGAAAAGAACTGTTTACAAAATGTCTAAAGAAAGCCAACAATATAAAGATACTGAACAACTTGGTATGGATCTAGCTATTCTATTGATATGAAATATGAACCTTAAGGAAGATATCAGGAACGTGGAAGAGTTGCCAACTGCGTTGGAAATGTGAATATGGAGAAAAATTGAAAAGATTAACTGAACACAAAAAGTAACAAATTAATAATTTAGGAAGAAAATTGGTACAGAAAGACAGTTGACAACTGCATAAAGAAATAGAAAAATAGCTCGATATGACGCATTCTAAGGGGGGTGGGGAAAGTTTAATAATAGAGGTCATTGAAGGTAGAATGGAAGGAGCACAGGAAGACCGAGATTAGGCAATGTTACATGATTTAAAGATCCACTCATATATAAATATGAAGAAGAAACCGGATGACAGGGAAGAGTGGAGGTGTATTATTCCGTGGACCTGCCAGTAGGCAGAGTACTAAGAGATTCTTACAGTGTTTTAAATATTCAATCCAATCACACATCAATCATAAAGGATACATATTCCGACAACAGCGGAGCTTATGACGAGCGCGGTGAGCTTGTTGCGACTTCTTAAGAGTTTGTTATTGGTCGCTCTGTCGAGGTTCATCTTCTCCAGCTTCTTTACAAAATGCTGATCGGCAACGTTGAGCTTGCTGAACTCTTTCTGCATGTCTACAGACGGCATAGACTGACCCATTTTCTCCATGCTTTCACTGCTACATTTATGTATCAACCATTTAAACATTTATACTAAAGGAAAACAATTTGACAGCTAGCATTGAATAGTTGATAGTTTATTTGACAAATTTCTAATTCATTTTCCAAATAAAATTATTCTCTCTATTAGGACTTGAGTTTGACTAATTAATTCTAATCTCTAGCACATACTAAGTCAAATAGGCTAATAAAAATATATAAGTAAATCAAAGATTATGTGTCTTAATAAGAGAACTTGCCCAAAGAACCAAGAAAGTATAGGATAAGAATGGAAAAGCAAAAGAATACACGAACAATATATAAAAAACCGTTTGTTAAAACCTGTTAGATGTCACAATGGATAATTTTAATACATCTGAATAAGAAAATAAACAAAAGCACACACACACACATGTAAACATATCATGTCATATACGATATTACTTAATCCAACATTTTAATATTTTTATTAAACTTCTAAAATTGCATCGATCTCATATCTCTATAAATCACAAAATATCAGAAGAGAACAATGGAATGAAACACAAGAGGAAAAATTAATCAAATTGAGCAGATTAATTTCAGGTGTTCGGCATACCAAGTATGCCCTTGCAGCTAATTTTCGGAAAAAGACTAAAGCATTTCTTACAAAAGCTTTAGTTAGAAATTTATTAAGAACAGAAATTCGCTTTAATAGCAGTCGTATACTCTATGGTTAATATTTGTACAATGTCTAATATCAAACTAATAAAAAATAAACCTTAAATCAAAGTTGCAATGTTATTAAGGTCAAGGACTATATTTTCGGTAAATACGACTGAATTTTTCTCCTTCTTTCAACAACGCTAGCTGAGAGTTTTCAATTTTTTTTACAAATTGTATTCTTGTTTAAATCTAAAGCTTCATATAGAGATCAGTAAAGATTTTTATAATGTCTAAATTGTTGCAAGCTAATTTGTAATCTAAATTTTTATTCCCTTTGGACATTAACTGTCATAATTAATTCACAGCTGATTCTTTATTCTATACCTTTAGATTTACTGCATGCGTACTGCATAAGGAACATTTATTTATCTTTTATTTTAACCATAGAATAATCGTAGAAGTGTCAAAGGCAATCTCAACCATTGCAAACATTGAGTTCAAGAATTGCAGTGATGCCAACAACTAATTTTGCTAGCCGGAGGTAAACAATCTCAGCTGATCGCTATTAATGATCGTTAGATAATGAAGTTTTTGAACATTTTCAAAGCTTTTGAACGATAATGAAACACTGTATTGGCACATTTATCGTCACATCTATCCATTATATCATCATGACAAAAAAGTATTTGAAACGAATTCCTATTAATTGGATGTATACTTTTATAATACAAAATGCATGCAGTTATTATTTCAAATCTATTAAAAGAAATTTCCCGTCATTTAGTTCCCGGATTCTTGAATTTTTTATACCCATATGCTCAAAAATACACTATCTTAAAACCGTTTAGAGGCCGAATATTATGAAATAAACCTGAAATTACAGAAATTACTATTAAATACACATATGACAAAGGGGGACTTTGTTTACCCTCACGATTGAACGGAGGATGCTAGAAATCAAGTCGCTCTTGTTACAAAACTGGTATCGCTGAAACAGCAGTCATGCCATATCTACTTATTTTAAAGATCTTTGATTTTAACTTACTTAGTTTACATGACTAGTAGATTCTAAGCTTATATCGAGTACATGTCAATGGCTTCACAGGATTTACAGCTCTTAAAAGTATGTCTTTCATTTGCTCGAGCTCGTTTCTCATTCGAATAAATATATCAGACTTTTCTATCAATTTCTATGGCTATTCGTAGTTAATTTATCTACATCCGCAGCATCATATAATTGCACCACCTGAGGACTATTTAATGCTGACTTATCTGAGATATGAATTAACTTAATTAGAATTGAAATTGAATTGAATGAAATATGAGTATTGAATTGAATTTTTTGCAGGTAGACTTAACGGTGATGTAGAACAGCTTTTATTTCATAAATGTTAATACCAGAGTGTTTGAAATAACTTTCTTCATTTAAATAAACTTCCTGCAGCCTAAATGTAAATCTGGAATACAAGTCGAAAATAAGTCGACTAGTTGAAAATAATTATATTTCTTGAGCAACGTGGCTCTTGAAGAACTTGGAGTAAGGGGGCTGCCATCTTGTTTTATTGACACGGTGGATGTAAACAAAATACCCAAGGAAAACTAAACTAATTTAATTTCTTCATTTTTTATATTATTACCGGTAATTGATTTACTTTGCCATCTGTCGATTTTTCTTAGACAAAAATAGAAATTTAGTGCGAAATTGTGCATCAGATCCCCTCAAATAAGTGAAGTGAATCGAGGGCAAGATGTTGACGAAGTTCGAGACGAAATCCGCTAGAGTTAAAGGTATGGTTTTAATAAATCATAACTCATAAATTTGATGTAATTCTTGTGTACAAGAACTAAAAGGGCCTAAGTTATGATGATTGATGCTATCATAATCTTATATTTAGATAGTTATTTTGTAGTACTTGTATTCTAATCTACTTGCTTTTCCCTGGACTGATTGCTCAGATTTTTATCTCGCATCGGTTAAGGACCCCTCATTCTGCTCATCGGTTTTGATTTGGTTCCACAGTGCCCGTGGAACCAAATGTCATGGACGGCATTAGCACTCTAATCGTTTTGTTGTTGTAATCATATTCTAACCTTGTTGTTCCATGTTGTGTTCAGATTATTTGAATAAACCAACCTGTGACTGCATGTGTCTTAGGAAGTGACTAAAACACTAAAATCCAAACCAAAGTCTAAAAGGTCATTTGGTTGGATGAGCACCTCGGTTCCTGAAATTGTTTTAAAAATTTCTAAAATGAATGGAACAGATAATAGGGGATTGACGGATGATATGGAATGGGAAAAAGAGGAGTGGAGAAGGTCTATTCGTATCCCGACCCTAGTTAAACTGAAAATAAAGGGAAGACGATGATAGTGATGTAATCTAACGTTATTTATGTTTGTTAGGGTTATCGTTTCATCCTAAGAGACCATGGATTCTGGCCAGTCTGCACAGCGGCGTCATTCAACTGTGGGACTACCGAATGTGTACCCTCATCGACAAGTTTGATGAACATGATGGTATCATAGTTGTCTGTTACTTAGCTGTAACTCATTCTTTTATATTTGATTTTTCATTATGATCGTTTAGCAACAACTGTTGTTTAATTAGGGATTGACTTTTCTTAAATCTAATTTTAAAATAATTAAATTATAAATAATTTTATAATAATTTAATTAATTTTTAATAGAATTTTTCTAACTTTGAAATTCTAATTTAAATGAATTCTAATTTAAAAGAATTCTAATTTAAATGAATTCTAATTTAAATAAATTTTAATTTGTATTATGCAATTCTGAGAAGCAGCTTAACAGCTCGTAACCTCACAGGGATTAGAGGTCAGAGTTCAGAATTGGAAATAATTCAAAGACTTAATAGTAGTTTACATTGTATATTACATATATTTATGTATGTAATCTCTGTTTAATTGAATATATGCTTATTTTTCTTTAATATGTTGCCGTTCTTGAATTTGGCTAAAGTTTTTCATGCACAAATGACCTATAATGCCATGCAGGTGAGCATTTCATGTTGTTTTAAACTCTGAAGTTCTAGCAGTAGCTCATCTCGTTGTTATATATCATCAGGTGCAGAGAGTGTTTGATTGGTTGAATGCTTTCAGGACCTGTTCGTGGAATATGCTTTCATGGACAGCAGCCGCTGTTTGTTTCTGGAGGAGATGATTATAAGATTAAGGTAGGAGTTTATAGGGTTATAAGATTAAGGTAGGACTTTATAAAGATTATAAGATTAAGGTAGGACTTTATAAAGATTCTAAGATTAAGGTAGGACTTTATAAAGATTATAAGATTAAGATAGGAGTTTATAAAGATTATAAGATTAAGGTAGGAGTTTATAGGATTATAAGATTAAGGTAGAAATTTATAAAGATTATAAGATTAAGGTAGGAGTTTATCTAGTTCAGACGACAACCTTTCAAATCTCAATTAACTTCATTGGAAGACTGTTTTCAAGTATAATTTAAGAACCAGTTTGTAATTATAATACTATTACACTGCTGTGTCAGTGATTGACTGATGAAATACTCAGCTAATTGAACTAAATGTTCCGCCTGTCACTGGCAAATTTTGCAATGTCCATAGGCCTCTATTTAATATATATATGTATGAAGATATACAATATGAATAATTTAATATAACAATATACAATTCCAGTATACATATCTCACTGGCGTTCTGCCAAGTTCGGTAAGGTATTCAGTCGCAGATCAGTATGTGCGGGGTTCAAACCCTGGGCTCGCCTTTCACTGACATCGCTTTCGAGTGAGGAAACTGACGTAGTTTTATAAATACGCTTAGTTTTCTTGCTCTAGTGGCTTTCATGTCGTGTCAATGGTTTGTATAGTTTCTGTGTGTACTGTTAGTGAACGGTTTGTATGGTTTCTGCGTGTACTGTTGAACTGTCGTAGGTGTGGAACTACAAGCTGCGACGATGTCTCTTCACTCTCCTGGGACATCTCGACTATATCCGCACCACCACCTTCCATCACGTTAGTCTAGAATATTTTACATATACATATACATAATAATAATAATAATAATAAAAATAATAAAAGCTTAACGTCCGTTTCCTCATGCAGGGATGATGTTGGGGACGTCCCCAACAGCACACATCACTACAGGTCAGTTCACCCAGACCAATCTGCAAAAGAAATGTGCTGAGGAGACATCTATCTATAGATTGATAGTAGTAGAGTGATTACTGAGGAGACATCTATCTATAGTGTGATAGTAGTAGAGTGATTACTGAGGACACATCTATCTATAGTGTGGTAATAGTAGAGTTTTCCTTTGTATTTAATGAATCAATGGAAAAATGATACTGATGGTCTTGGATTAAATGGTAATTAGTCCATCTAACTGAGGAAGGCAACGAGAAACCACCTCTGAAGCCATACTTTTCCCAAGCTATAGGCTACATAAGGTACGAATAAGGCATAGACTTTGCGAAGGGATTAACTTGTTGATCTAAGGAGTGCTCTTATGGAGCGAGAAAACAGACTTTGAGTATGAATATGAATATTTATCCAATCAATCAATAAGAGTTTAACGTCCGGTTCGTCAAATTATGTCACTCGATTGGATGCCACTAATTTAACAAAACAATCAATCAATCAATAAGAGTTTAACGTACGGTTCCTCACCATAAGGCAACAATATCAGGGACGTCAGAAGTATGTAACGTGTAAGTATGTGCGTTTGTAGGAGTACCCGTGGATTCTGAGCTGCTCTGATGATCAGACGATCAGGATATGGAACTGGCAGTCCAGGAGCTGTATCAGGTGAGACACTGTCACTGTCTGCCGCTCATCCTGTGTACAATAATAATAATAATAATAATAATAATAAAGGTTAAACGTCCGTTTCCTCATCCAGGGATGATGTCACGGAGGTCCCCACAGCATACAAGCTCTGTAATGTTGATTAGATTATAAGATACGCATGTGTTTAGCGATTTGAAATATCGTAGTTGTGTAAAGTGAATTCTATACAACCTATCAAAATAATTGTAACATATGCCTACCTAGTCAAGTTAGAATTGACCAGTTAGGCAGTTGTTAAACTTTTTTTAACTATCTTAAGTTTAGTGCAGAAGTTGAGATATTATATTTGATGGTGTGATAAATATGAGGAGGTTTGTGGAGTCTTCAGTTAATATTACAAGTACGAGATTGTCTGACAACTCTCTGAACGATCTCCAGAGATAGTTTCTTGTTAAGTCAGCCACTGAAGCTTGTTAAAAGTGTGGTACGCTGAGCCTCTGCTGTGTTGATGTACTGCAGACCACTCCGATAATACAGGGCTCTGCTTTGTGGTTTTATTTGTACTGTATCGTTCTGTGGACTTGTAATAAAATGATGTGTTAATGATGTGTTACAGCGTGCTAACAGGGCACAGTCACTATGTGTAACGATGTGTTAATGATGTGTAAATGATGTGTTTATGATGTGTTACAGTGTGCTAACAGGACACAGTCACTATGTGATGTGCGCTCAGTTTCACCCATCTGAGGACATGATTGTCTCTGCCTCCCTCGATCAGACCGTCAGAGTGTGGGACACGTCAGGTGGGTGTGTCTAACTAATCAATCAGTCATTAGTACTACTAGCTAATCAATCAATCATTAGTACTACTAGCTAATCAATCAATCATTAGTACTACTAGCTAATCAATCAATCATTAGTACTACTAGCTAATCAATCAATCATTAGGTATTACTAGTACTAATCAATCAATCATTAGTATTACTAACTAATCAATCAATCATTAGTACTACTAGCTAATCAATCAATCATTAGTATTACTAACTAATCAGTCAATCATTAGTACTACTAACTAATCAATCAATCATTAGTACTACTAACTAATCAATCAATCATTAGTATTACTAACTAATCAATCAATCATTAGTACTACTAACTAATCAATCAATCATTAGTACTACTAACTAATCAATCAATCAATCATTAGTACTACTAACTAATCAATCAATCATTAGTACTACTAACTAATCAATCAATCAAGTACTACTAACTAATCAATCAATCATTAGTACTACTAACTAATCAATCAATCATTAGTACTACTAACTAATCAATCAATCAATCATTAGTACTACTAACTAATCAATCAATCATTAGTACTACTAACCAATCAATCATTAGTACTACTAGCTAATCAATCAATCATTAGTACTACTAGCTAATCAATCAATCATTAGTACTACTAACTAATCAATCAATCATTAGTACTTTACTAATGTAATGTACTTCCAATTTTAGTTGATAAGTCATGGAATATATAATTTGCTTCATTAAATGTTTTACGAAAACTTAGGCTGATGCTCTGTAGCTTGTTTGTTGTCAGCGTCATATTTATATATATTATTTTATTATATTTATATTATTAGACTGGCTTTTGTTTAGGACCTTACTTCTCATCGCACATTTCTTTTGCAGATTGGTCTGGGTGAATTGATCTGTAGTGATTTGTACTGTGGGGACGTCTCTGACATCATCCTTGGATGAGGAAAACGGACGTTAAACCTTTATTACTATTATTATTATAGTTCTTAAAACAAGCATAGATGTGCTTCTTGACCCAGTGTGCCGTTATGTTACGTTATGGTGCGTTATGTTATTACTATTATTATTACTATTATTATTATTACTATTATTATTATTACTATTATTATTACTATTATTATTATTACTATTTTTATTATTATTATTACTATTATTATTGCTATTATTATTACTATTACATTACTATTATTATTACTGTTATTATTATTATTAATATATTACTATTATTATTATTATTATTATTACTATTATTATTATTATTATTACATTACTATTATTATTATATTACACCGCTCAGGACTGAGGAAGAAGAACGCCGCGCCGGGACTGGGAGGTCCCACGGATCACCTGCGTAACCCTAACGCGACGGAGCTGTTCGGTCAGTCTGACGCCATCGTGAAGCACGTACTGGAGGGTCACGACCGCGGGGTCAACTGGGTCTACTTCCACCACAGCCTGCCCCTCATTGTCTCAGGCGCTGACGATCGGCAGGTCAAGCTCTGGAGGATGAACGGTACGAGCGCCACCATCGTGTGGTCTACTCAGTTCTAGTTTAGCGTGCTCCTCAGTGTTGTGTTCGGATCACTTGAGATCAGCCATATGTTATGCTCGTTACAATTATAGAAACTGAGGTGCTGCCATCTTGTGCTCTGATCAGTTCTAGTTTTAGAGAGCTTTAAATGCTATTGCAAATGTCTCAGTAGCGTAGAGGTAACATGATGAAGTTTTAAGTGACATATTCTGAGGTGAATTGAACCCTCATGGGTTCTAATCTCGGACATTCACTGGACTGGTTAACGGAAAATGTACTAAATTGCCTAAGGGTGTTATGTGGTGTTAAAAGTGATAGATATCAACATAGTTGATCATTTCAATATAGTGCATGTTTACTTCTAGTTTAGTGTGTTCCTCAGTTGTGTCTGGACCACTTAAGATCAACCATAAGTTGTACTGAGGAAGGCCTAGGGAAATCACTTATAGGTTAATTGTGATTGGCAAGTCTTGATATTTTGTATGATAGCGTTGTTTGTTGATATTTGTTTTTAGAAGTTACTGAGACTGATTAATACAGGCCATTGAGGCCGTCGAGAGTTTTGTGTGTCTCCGGATTGTAATCTATTCTATATTAGTTCTGTAGTCTATTTGTACTCTGAGTTCTTGAAATTTTAATGTCCCACGCTTAGGAAGCATGGACAGCTTCCCGCTGGTATATTCCCATGCTCTCTAAGAGTAGAATTTGCTTTTATCGACTGTTAGAAATCTATTAAGAATCTATTAAGAGTCTGAGGTGTGGTAAGTAGGCACATGTAGAAATTGATTAGCGGCATATTTACAATACTATTGTTGTTGTTATCAGAGGTCGAGGCGCTGTAAGCATAGGCAGTTGTAGAGGTCAATAGTGAGATTGATTAATGATGTATTTACAATGTTGTTGTTGTTGTCAGAGTCCAAAGCATGGGAAGTAGACAGTTCTAGAGGTCAGTGTAGAGGTTGCGTTGTAGAGGTCAATAGTGAGATTAATCTGATTAATGATGTATTTATTGTGTTGTTGTTATCAGAGTCGAAGGCGTGGGAGGTGGACACTTGTAGAGGTCACTACAACAACGTGTCGTGTGTTCTCTTTCATCCCAGACAAGAGCTCATCCTGTCCAACTCTGAGGACAAGAGTGTGCGAGTGTGGGACATGACCAAGAGGTAGTCAATCAATCAATCAGTCAATCAATCTATCTGCCACATGACATGCCACATGACCAAGAGGTTATCAATCAATCTATCAGTCAATCAATCTATCAGTCTTAATCAATCTATCAGTCAATCAATCTATCAGCCAATCAATCTATCAGTCAATCAATCAGTGACTGAGTAAATGTATCAGTGACTGAATGAATAAATCATTCTATCATTCTACCTGATCAGCCAATGGTTGAATCGTCGTGAGAAGACTGGAATATGATGGAATACACTATACAGTATTGCATACAAATACATGCAGTATTTATAAATAAATATATTGTATCTTATCATCACGGTGCTACAGCTAGTGCTCATTTGCTCTTGTTACAGAACTTGCCTGCACACGTTCAGACGAGAACACGACAGGTTCTGGGTGCTTGGAGCTCACCCCTCGCTCAATCTCTTTGCCGCTGGTAAGCCTCATCATCTACTCAGTGCTTGGTGAATTTATGTCTGCTATTAATTAAATAGAATGTTTTTTTACTTTCAAAATCGATAACATATGCAATGACAAAATATTAATTTTAAAATAATTGTGAAACAAGAGTTTGAAAATTCTTTATTTGATTTGCAGTAAGGTTATGTTCTAAATCATCATCAAGTAAGGTTATGTTCTAAATCATCATCATCTTCATCTTTCTCGTCCTTATACATTTAAAGTGTCACATTATGATTGGGTTTGTTGTGTGCTTGTTGTTGTCATGGGTGGCTGCCTGCTGCTTTGTAGGACACGACAACGGCATGGTGGTGTTTAAGCTGGAGAGAGAAAGACCAGCCTTTGCCGTCAATCAGAACCTGCTGTACTACGTGAAGGACAAACTACTGAGACGTCTCGACTTCACTACGTCCAAAGATGTTGCTGTCATGCAGCTCAGGGGGTGGGTGCTCTTGTTTCTGCTCTTGAATTCTCTTTTTCCTATTTATAATTGTCTATTATTATTATTATTATTTCTATTAAAATTTCATTCTAATAGTCTATTATTATTATTATTTCTATTTACAATTATCTATTATAATTATTATTATTTCTATTTCTATTTACAATTATCTATTATTATTGTTATTATTTCTATTTATAGTTATAGTTGTCTATTATTATTATTATTTCTATTTCTAGTTTTAATTGTCTAGTATTATTATTATTATTATGATTATTATTATTATTTCCATTTCTATTTGATTCGAATTGTCTTCAGAAATGAGTAACTTGATAAAATGCTTTAGACTCATATTAGTAATCTGATCTCATTGTAATTATTGTTTAAAGTTTATATGCCAAAATGTTACAAATTACTTTCTAATAATATCTAAAATCAATCATTGTTAACACAGCAAATTTACTCTTTTTTTTTACTCTTGCTTGACATGCACACGTATTATTACTACTGCTTCATAAAACATACTGAGACTAGTGTAGGTGTTTATGCCAGTATAGCATATGTGTTGTTGTATTTGTTGTTGTATGTGTTGTTGTACATGTATGTGTTGTTGTACATGTCTGTATTGTTGTTCTGTTGTTGTTGTACACGTGTTGTTGTTGTGTTGTTGTATGTGTTGTTGTACATGTATGTGTTGTTGTACATGTATGTATTGTTGTACATGTATGTGTTGTTCTGTTGTTGTTGTTGTACGTGTTGTTGTTATGTTGTTTTATGTGTTGTTGTACATGTATGTGTTGTTGTACATGTATGTATTGTTGTACATGTATGTGTTGTTGTTCTGTTGTTGTTGTTGTACGTGCTGTTGTTATGTTGTTGTATGTGTTGTTGTTGTTGTATTCAGTGGATCAAGGGTGCCCATCCACAGCATGTCCTACAATCCTGCTGAGAATGCTGTACTGCTCTGCACGGTAAGTGTGCATGTGTGAGTGTGTTTGTCTCTGTGTGTCTGTGTGTATGTGTGTGTGTCTGTGTGTATGTGTGTGTGTCTGTGTGTATGTGTGTGTGTGTCTGTGTGCGTGTATATATGTGTGTGTGAGTTTTTTGTGGTTATTAAAGACAACAGTATATGGTATGGGTATATTATTTGCAATATATAATTGATTTTATGATATATTTTATTTTAGTAGCGAGTGGATTAAATGTGATTGTCCTAAACAACAATGACTGGGCTCAATGGGAATTCATTCGTTATTTATTAAACTATGATAGAATGAAATGTTTGTAATGAATTGAAATTTACATTTATAGAAGTTTTAACGCAAATTTTTGTAGAAGTGAGGATGAAAATGATTGATAGACGGATTAACCGATTGATTGGTTTATTGATTGATAGAGAGCTGCTAGCGTAGAGAACAGCACTTATGACTTGTACGTTGTACCTAAGGAGTCCGACAGTCAGAACCCTGATGGTAACTATTGGATCTTGTTTTTATTCTTTACATTTTAGTTGTTTATCTAGGACACCTCTCTGTTAAAGGAATTCTCTCGGTACTTTCATGATTTCGGCCTTACACATTTAATGATATCTGCATTAAATTGATTTAAATTTTCATTCAGTTAAAACATTAGTATAGATTCAATTGTTTAAATTTTGTTTTGCTCGATTGTGTCTATTGTCTATTGTGTATTTATTTTTATGTATTGTATATTGTGTTATTTATTTTATTAAACTTCCAGTTCACTGTTTCCTGAAGATCAGTTAAAGCTGCCCAGTCACTCATGCTCTGTATAAGTGATTAGGAACAGATAGTGCTGGATGTTGCTATGGATGACGTTATTTTTTGTTGTTGTTGTTGTTGTAGCTCCTGAGGGTAAGAGATCTTCAGGTTTGACGGCTGTGTGGGTGGCTAGGAACAGATTTGCTGTGCTGGACCGCACACACTCTGTCATTGTGAAGAACCTGAAGAACGAGATAACGAAGAAGGTTCAGGTGCCGAACTGTGACGACATATTCTACGCAGGCACAGGCTGTCTGCTGCTCAAGGACGCTGATGGGGTCATGCTGTTTGACGTTCAGCAGAAGAGGTTCGTCTACTAGTCACTTCGTTATTCCTGCGTATATTTACAGTCTTGTTTTAGCTTGTATCTATATCGTGAATGTAAAAGCTAAGGTTAACGGCAGTTTCCTCACTCAATTTTGAACCGTTTTTGGACCTTCTTTTTGCTCAACAGCTTGATTTTCACTCAGTAGTGCTGGATGTTGTCATTGATGACTGTAGCACTCTAATTTTTCTTATTACTGTTAGAATTTGACTTAGTATCCAGTGCTATTAGTTGATCTTTTCTAGCGTCCAAATGTCGCTTTGATGATGTATTTTAACAAATAGACCAACAGAAAACTGAACAATTTCTTCATGAGCCTAAAAATGCTTATATGTGCCAAGTTTAGCTAAACAAAACCTTCTCATATATAAATAGCATTGCTTAACACAAATCTTTTAAATTTGAAAGTGGCAAAGCATTGTGCAGAGCTCTCATTGTTAGTCAGAATGTGCTCTTAGAAGTGATGTATTTTACTCGTTAATTTTTACCGTGAATACAAAACAGTGGACTGGATAGAGGGATTTATTTGTACTTGTATTTGTAGGACACTTGTACTTGTGTTTGTAGGACACTTGTACTTGTATTTGTAGGACACTTGTACTTGTGTTTGTAGGACACTTGTACTTGTGTTTGTGGGACACTTGTACTTGTGTTTGTAGGACATTTGTATTTGTAGGACACTTGTATTTGTAGGACACTTGTATTTGTAGGACACTTGTACTTGTATTTGTAGGACACTTGTATTTGTGAGACACTTGTACTTGTATTTGTAGGACACTTGTATTTGTGGGACACTTGTACTTGTATTTGTAGGACACTTGTATTTGTAGGACACTTGTATTTGTATTTGTAGGACACTGGTACTTGTATTTGTAGGACACTTGTATTTGTAGGATACTTGTAATTGTATTTGTAGGACACTGGCCACAGTGAAATTGTCCAAGGTCAAGTATTGTTTCTGGTCTCCTGACATGTCTCACATGGCTCTAGTGTCTAAACACAGTGAGTAATCCTCAGCCTGCTGCATCTCCTCTAGTTAATTACATGTAACACAGTGAGTAGTCCTCAGCCTGCTGCATCTCCTCTAGTTAATTACATGTAACACAGTGAGTAGTCCTCAGCCTGCTGCATCTCCTCTAGTTAATTACATGTAATACAGTGAGTAATCCTCACCCTGCTGCATCTCCTCTAGTTAATTACACATTACACTGCATTTCTGCTGCTGCATCTCCTCTAACACTGCATATCTTCATCTCATCTCCTCTAACACTGCATTTCTGCTTCATCTCCTCTAACACTGCAGTTCTGCTTCATCTCCTCTAACACTGCATATCTGCTTCATCTCCTCTAACACTGCATTTCTGCTTCATCTGGTCTAGTTAATTACATGTAATCCTGACCTTGCTTCATCTCCTTTAATTAATTACATGTAACGCTGCATTTCTGCTATTTTAATGTGTTGTATTGTGTATTTGTGGTGCAGCTATTGCTATCTGCAGTCGTATTGTATTGTATTTTATTATATTGTATTGTATTGTGTATCTGTGCTGCAGCTATTGCTATCTGCAGTCGTAAGCTGGAGAGCCTGTGCACTGTACATGAGAACGTGAGGGTAAAGGGAGGAGCCTGGGACGAGAACGGAGTCTTCATCTACACCACCAGCAACCACATCAAGTACACGCTGACCAATGGGTGAGTTTGTGTCAAATATCTGACCAATCGTAACGTAGCTATTAAAGTATTTGAATTGATTGACTTTTGACTGTGCAATGGATAAATAGTTTATCTGACCAATCATAATGTAGCTATTAAAGTATTTGATCTGATTGACTTGTGTGCAGTGGATAAATAGTTTAGTGCAATGGATGTGTGTTGTGTTCGCTATATTTCACTGAAGTTAATCCATTCAGACCTTTTAATATTTCATGGTAATCTACTGATACATCTATATCATTACAGGATCACCGGACCGGCACCATTTAGGATCGTTTTTTTTCTCTTCAGACGTATCATTTATTATTGTGCTGTTATTGACCGACCACCGATTGATTGATTGATAAATTGACAGATCATTGATTATTGTTTAGTTATCGACTGACCACTGATTGATTGATTGTGTGGTGTTACAGGGATCACGGAATCATCAGAACTCTGGACGTACCCATCTACATAACTCGCATCAAGGGCAGCAGCATCTACTGTCTGGACCGCGAGTGCAGACCCAAGGTGTTCGGCATCGACTCCACTGAGTACAAGTTCAAGCTGGCTCTGGTCAACAGGAAGTACGACGAGGTCCTGCACATGGTGCGCAACGCTAAGCTGGTGGGGCAGTCAATCATCGCCTACCTGCAGAAGAAGGGCTACCCAGAGGTGGCGCTACACTTCGTCAAAGATGAGAAGACGAGATTTGCTCTGGCGCTGGAGTGCGGAAACATCGAGGCTAGTCTATCTCCATCTGAGTGGAGTCATTCTGTTGAAGTTGCTTTTTGATTCAGTGCATGCGTTGATTCTGATTTGTACGTTGATTGATTGAGTAAATTTTTTTGAATTTATTAATTATTTCATTGTATTTGTTTAATTATCTGATTGATTGATTGTGTGATTGATTGATTGTATGATTCTATGATTGATTGTATGTTTGATTGATTGTACGATTGATTGATTTTTTGATTGATTGTATGACTGATTGATTGATTGATTGATTGGTTGGTTGATTGATTGATTGATCGATTGATTGTATGATTGATTGTATGACTGATTGATTGTTTGAATGATTGATTGCATGAATGATTGATTGATTGTATAATTGATTGTATGATTGCTTGATTGTATGATTGATTGATTGTATGATTGATTATTGATTATTTGATTGATTGATGGCAGATAGCTCTTGAGGCAGTGTGGTCACTGGACGACAAGGAGTGCTGGGAGAGGTTGTATGATTGATTGATTGATTGAATGATTTCAGAGAGCTCTTGAGGCAGCCCGGGCACTAGATGACAAGGAGTGCTGGGAGAGACTGTATGATTGATTGATTGATTGATTATATGATTAATTGATTGATTGATTTTTGATTGGTTGCAGATAGCTCTTGAGGCAGCGCAGGCACTGGGCAACAAGGAATGCTGGGAGAGATTGGGTGATTGATCGATTGATCGATTGATTGCTTGATTTATTGTTTGACTGCAGATAGCTCTGGAGGCAGCGCGGGCACTAGACGACAAGGAGTGTTGGGAGAGGTTGGGTGAGGCGGCTCTACTGCAGGGCAATCATCAGGTCGTTGAGATGTCCTACCAGAGAACAAAGAACTTTGACAAGCTCTCGTTCCTCTATCTCATCACTGGAAACCTCGAGAAACTACGCAAGATGATGAAGATAGGTACAGCGCTCTCTGTTGTTCTCTTTACTCTTTTGATTCTGACTAATATTGGTAATGGTTTTACATTCACTTGTACACTAGTGTTGAAGCTCTGCATTGGCATCGATCAATAAATGATGCGTAGATTGATTGTCTTCATGCTTGATTTATTTAGTGCATTAAAATATTCATTAGATTGAAATAAAATTTTTAATCCGATTACAGACTTGTTTCAAATAATATCATTTTATTGATTGATTGATTGTTTGAGTGATTTATTTATTGACAGCTGAGATAAGGAAGGACACAAGCAGTCAGTTTCAGACCGCTCTGTTCCTAGGAGACGTTCAAGAGAGGGTCAAGATACTCAAGAACTGCGGCCAGAGTTAGTTTTACCGCTCTCTTCTTCTTGTTTACCTCTGCCTTTATGTATTATCATTTGTAACTACCGTATTTAATTAAGCGTTGATTGACTAGTCTAATTTAGAGTTTGCTGCCTCACTCCACTACCTAAGTCTTAGAAGTTGTTCTGAAAATCTCTGTTCAAGACTTGATGCATTGATTAATTGATGGATTTATTGATTGATTGACTGAATGATTGATGGATTGATTGATGGATTGACTGAATGATTGATTGATTGATTGATCGATTGATTGATTGATTGATGGATTGCTTGATTGATTGATGGATTAATTGATTGATTGATTGACTGATCGTAGAGTTGCTAGCCTACCTGACGGCGGCCACACACGGACTAGAGGACGAGGCAGCAGAGCTGAGCTCTGATAAACTGATTGATTGATTGATTGATTGTAGAGTCGCTAGCCTACCTGACGGCGGCCACACACGGGCTGGAGGACGAGGCTGCTGAGCTGAGCTCTGATAGAGTGATTGATTGATTGACTGATTGATTGATTGATTGAGTAATTGACTAATTGATTGATTGATGGATTGATTGATTGACTGATAGATTGATTGACTGATTGATTTTAGAGTCGCTAGCCTACCTGACGGCAGCCACACACGGACTGGAGGACGAGGCTGCAGAGCTGAGCTCAGGTTTTGACGTGGAGAAGGAGCGACTGCCTGAGATCAACCCCCTGGCAGATCTGCTCAGACCTCCCGTGCCCATAGCACAGCAGGAGAGCAACTGGCCTCTACTCACCGTCACCAAGAGCATCTTTGAGGGTCACATGGCTGCCAAGAGTACGTCTTCTCTGTAACTGTCTTATACATCAAGTGTTCTACATCAAACACTGCAATTTTTCTTACATTTATATATGTATGATACATATGTATGAGATATTATTGATATATAATTATTTACATTTATATGTGCATTTTATTTTTTAATATTTCATATTGAATTACACTGTTTTTTTTGTTAAAATTTAACTTTGATATTAGAAGGAACTGAGATCATGAAATATTAGATATAATCATCGTGAATTGAGTGATCGTTTGACTGATTGATCAGTTGATCGATCAATGGATTAATTGATCTGATTGATTGAATGATGGATTGACTGATTGATTAATTTATTGATTGATTGATTGATCTGATTTATTGATTGATTGATCTTATTGATTGATCGATTGATTGTTCTGATTAATTGATTGACTGATTGATTGATTGACTGATTGATTGATTGATTGATTGATGGATTGTAACAGAGGAGGGAGGACCGGCCGTGGTGCTAGCAGCAGACTTGGATGTTGGGGACGTAGGAGGAGGGTGGGGAGATGACGAGGGCGATGTCATCTTGGACGAAGGTCTGTCGGTCGTTGTTCTTCTCTTAGTTTACTCAAACAGATTATTCATCTTCATCATCATCATCATCTTCCCTTAAATCCCAGTTTAACCAGGTCAGGATACGAATAGACTTTCTCCAGTCCTCCCTGTCCCACACCATATCATCAGTCAATCCTCTATTTTTCATGTCCTTCTTAATTACCGCATCCCAAGTCAATTGTGGTCTACCTCTCTCTAGCTTAACATCCAGTTCTTCCCTCCAAACTCTTTACTACATCCTCATCTGCCTTTCTCACAATATGCCCTACCATCTCAATCTCGACTGAGCCAACCTATCCCCGATCCCCTCAACATTCAAATTCATCCTCACATATTCATTTTCAATTCTGTCCTTCCTAGTTCTTCCATACATTGGACGCAACATTCTCATTTCTGCCACATCCAAACTCTGCAAATGTTCCCTCTTTAGTGCCTAACATTCCGAACCATATATCATTACTGGCCTTACCACAGAACTAAAAAATTTGCCTTTCAGTCTTAGTGGGATTCTCCTATCACACAACACTCCACTAGCTGCCCTCCACTTTGCCCATCCAGCCTGAATCCTACTTGTAACCTCCTTTTCCAACTCCCCATTTTCCTCTATTACAGATCCCAAATACTTAAAATCTGTTACCTTCTTCAGCTCCACACCCGGACTTACTACTCTATTTCCGTTTATCATCTCACCCTTCCATCTACTCTCTAAATGCTCTGTTTTTTCCTTTTTCACCCTCAATCCTTTACTTTCCATGCCTCTCTTGCGTTTTCCAACATCTCGCTTACTTTCTCCACAGTGTCTCCTAATATCACCAGATCATCTGCAAATAGCATGCACCATGGGGCCTCCTTAATAACTCCCTTAAGCAACTCATCGATAATCACTATAAACAAATTTGGACTTAGGGCTGATCCTTGATGTACCCCGATCTTCACATCATAACTCTCAGATTGTCCACTCTCCACTCTCACACTAGTCTTCACCCTGCTGTACATATCTTTGATTAACTCAACATACCTCCTGTTCACTTTCCTCTGCTTCAAAACTTCCCACACCAGTTCTCTCAGAACCCTATCATAGGCCTTTTCGAGATCCACAAATACCATCTTTATCTTCTTCCTCTCACTCCTTTTCTTCTCCATCAATTGCCTCAACATAAATGTCGGCTCTGTTGTCGACCTTCCGGACATAACTCAAACTGGTTGCCCTTAGTGTTTGTTGAACCTCTCAACCTACTCTCTCCACTACTCTCTCCCATAGCTTCATTGTATGGCTCAACAGCTTAATACCTCTATAATTCTTACATTCTTGGATGTCCCCTTTACCCTTAAATACCGGCACTAAATAACTCAACCTCCACTCTTCTGGCATCCTGTCCCCCCATAACATCTTGTCAAACAAGCACCTTAACCACTCCACCGCACACAAACCTACTATCTTCCACACTTCCATCGGAATTCCATCCAACCCCACCAAACAGATTATTATTATAGTTAAAAAATATGTTTACTATTATATTTCAAGAGTATGTTTATTATTGTAGTTCAAAGTCTGAAACACCGCATGCACTGACATCAAACCAAAAAATTGAGAAACACGAGAAAAATAAGATAAAAATAAAACAAAGCATCAGATATAGTTCATATAAACATGAACACCAGCCGTTAGGGAAGATGATATCGTATTACATTTTATCTAGCTGACCACTGTTTAAAGACTGTATTAATTTGCACATACAGAAAAACAAGTAAAACAGCCGTCAGAAAGAAACATAATTAGAAACATAATCAAACAGTTGGTTCAGGGTTCATATTCTTGCTGTAGCTGTTCCTGCTGGTCATAGACGAACATCACAGTTGCAACAGCTTCATTCTCCTGTCAAGTCGACAGTTGATCTCATTACAACACCAAGTTACTAGAGATCTCTTCATAACTTGCTTCTACTACTGCCACTTGTTTGGTGGATAAATATTATATATAACTCTGTTACTTTAATTTTTGTCAGAGTTAGTTGCCTTTAATGATAACGTACAGTTTTTGTTTATTCTATATCTCCTACTGCTCCGAAGCCCGGTAGAGGTGTGCATTGTAGCGCTTGATGTTGTTTTACAGATGGTAATCCTATCGTGACGGAGGCAGCGGGTAAGGAGGAGGGGGGGAGCGGATGGGATGTGGGTGATGAGGATCTGGAGATACCCCTCGATGTGGTCTGTCATCTGAACGTATACATTATGATAGATCAGTTAGATATAGATCAATAGATCAGTTATCTTAACGATAGATTAATAGATCAGTTAGATATAGATCAATAAATCAGTTAGATATAGATCAATAAATCAGTTATCTTAACGATAGATTAATAGATCAGTTAGATATAGATATAATAAATCAAAAATTATTATAAGTTATTGTTTATAAAAGTGTTTATACGTTAAGTGTTTATACATTGTGGTGTGTGCTGTTTATAAAAGTGTTTATACGTTAAGTGTTTATACATTGTGGTGTGTGCTGTTTATAAAGATGTTTATACAGTAAGTGTTTATACATTGTGGTGTGTGCTGTGTTATACACTTTCTTCAGTGCTGTTTGTTGCTTGTATAGGATGTATCAGCAGCAGCGCTGGGAGCTGAGGGAGCTTTTGTACCTCCAACCAAGGGAGTCAGTCAAGCTATGGTAGGTTGCTTACCCATTACACTAAATACATGTATATACATATAAAGTTGTTAAAACGTTCCACTGTTTCAACGTAGCAGAGAAGATAAAGATCTCTTACAAGTTAGAGATAAGTCAGATTATTTCTCACTGTTTGTCATGTGTTATGTTTTTGGCTATTGATTGATCGCGCTGCCTGCATCACGCTGCCTGCTTCACGCTGCCTGCATCAACGCTGCCTGCTTCACGCTGCCTTCATCACGCGGCCTGCATCACGCTGCCTGCTTCACGCTGCCTGCTTCACGCTGTCTTCATCACGCTGCCTGCATCACACTGCCTGCATCACGCTGCCTACATCATACTGCCTGCATCACACTGCCTGCATCACGCTGCCTGCTTCATGCTGCCTGCATCGCGCTGCCAGCATTTAGTCTATTGAGCATTTAGTCTATTGAGCATTTAGTCCATTGAGCATTTAGTCTATTGAGCATTTAGCCTATTGAGCAGTTAGTCTATTGAGCATTTAGTCTATTGAGCATTTAGTCTATTGAGCATTTAGCCTATTGAGCAGTTAGTCTATTGAGCATTTAGCCTATTGAGCATTTAGCCTATTGAGCAATTAGTCTATTGAGCAGTTAGTCTATTGAGGATTTAGTCTATTGAGCATTTAGCCTATTGAGCATTTAGTCTATTGAGCATTTAGTCTATTGAGCGTTTAGTCTATTTAGCATTTAGTCTATTGAGCTAGTCTATTCAGCAGTTAGTCTATTGAGCAGTTAGCCTATTGAGCAGTTAGTCTATTGAGCATTTAACCTATTGAGCATTTAATCTATTGAGCATTTTTCTATTCAGCATTTAGCCTATTGAGCATTTAGTCCATTGAGCATTTAATCTATTGAGCATTTAATCTATTGAGCATTTAGTCTATTGAGCAGTTAGAAGACTAAGAGCTGGTCTGTTGAGCATTTAGTCTATTAAGCATTTAGCCTATTGGATATTCTATCGATTGTTTTTCACAGAACTGGTGCAACAACTCACAGCTGCCCGTTGATCACATCCTGGCGGGTTCATTTGAGACTGCTATGAGGGTGGGTGGCTTTGATTCTAAATCACATTGATTCTAAATCACATTGATTCTAATTCACATTGATCCTAAATCACATTGATTCTAAATCACAATGATTCTAAATCGTATTGATTATAAATCACATTGATTCTAAATCACATTGATTCTAATTCACATTGATTCTAATTCACATTGATTATAAATCACATTGATCCTAAATCACATTTATTCTAATTCACATTGATTCTGAATCACATTGATTCTAAATCACATTGATTCTAAGTCACATTGATTCCAAATCACATTGATCCTAAATCACATTTATTCTAATTCACATTGATCCTAAATCATATTGACTCTAAATCACATTGATCCTAAATCACATTGATTGTAAATTATATTGATTCCGAATCATGTCAATTCTAAATCACATTGATTCTACATGGCTTTAATTTTCCCACATCCTAGTAAAGAATTAAAATAGCGGCTTAATATGAATTAGATTAGTGGTTCGGTAATCTCAGAACAACAATTAGACTCTTTCTCTTATTAAGTTTAACTTGTAACTTTTCTTGAAGATAGATTTTAATTTGAGTTGTGTTATATGTGAAAATTTTGTTGCGAAAAAGTTTATTGCTTTGGATTGTACCTTTCACTGCCCACGGGTGCAAACAATTTTGAAATAGAATTATGAATCTTGATCTTTTGTGCAAACAATTGTGAAATAGAATTATAAATCTTGATCGTTTTTACTTTTTAGCAGTCATGGTGTGTCTTTGACGTTAGTTATCAGCTCGGCTTAGGGTGTGCATAGCTTGTGCCATGCACCTGTAATTTCACAGCGCACTAAACGTCGCTCAGTCTATATGAACTCATCGTCTTGTAGATCAAACAATAAATCAACATTTATTGATTGATTGAAATCAACAATGACTGATTGATCGTGCACAGTTGCTGCATGATCAAGTAGGGATGGTGAACTTTGAGCCGTACAAGGGTTTGTTCCTGGAGACGTTTGCTCGCAGTAGGACTGTCTGCCCGGCCATGCCATCCATACAACCTCTCTTTGAATATCCCCACAGGAACTGGTTTGTATTCATTCTTGCTTATTAGAATTCCTGCTATATATGTGTTCTCTGGTTTGTATCCATTCTTGTTCATTAAAATTCCTGCTATGTATGTGTTCTTTGGTCTGTACCCATTCTTGTTTATTAGAATTCATGTTACATATGTGTTCTTTCTCATTACAACTAGTCTGTAGCTATTAATAGATCTCTAATTCTAGTTATTTATCTTATAATCTGATCAAAAAGTATTATTAGTGTTCATTAGTCCTCGATTGATCAATTGCTTGGTTGATTGATTTATTTGTTGATTAAATGAATGAATAATTGATTGATCGATTGAATGAATGAATTCATGAATGATCGAATAAATCATTTAATGGTTGATGGATTGATTGATTGGTTGATTTATTAATTGATTGATCGACTGACTGACTGACTGAATGATAGATTGGTTGATTGATTGATCGATCGATTGGCTGATTGATTGATGATTGATCGACTGATTGATTGATAGATTGGTTGATTGATTGACTGATTGATTGATTGATTGATCGACTGACTAATCGATTGATTGATTGATTGATCGATTGATTGACTGATCGATTGATTAACAACACAGGAAGGAGGCAGGAGCTAAGGCGGGGGTACCAGCTGTAGGTCTAAAGCTGAGTGAGCTAGTACAGAGACTGCAGCAGGCCTATCAGCTGACCACTCAGGGTAAGTTTGTGGAGGCGGTGGAGAAGTTTCGCTCAATCCTGCTCAGCGTTCCGCTGCTCGTCGTCGACAAGCGTCAGGACATCTCTGAGGTCTGTGTTGCTAGGAGTCGGGCAATCTGTCCAATCTATTTAATCAATTATTTGTTAGTTAAATTTACTATTTAATGGAAGTCTCAAGAAGGGGATTGGCTGGTGGTGTGGTGTAGGACAGAGAGGATTTGAGACAGTCTATTTGTATCCCGACCCTGGTTAAACTGGGATTCAAGGGAAGATGATGATGATGACGATGATAATGATTTATTATTTAAATATTTATTTAATCTACATTGTTTCTCTCAGTTCACTTGTTCTATTTAGTCAATCAATTTATCGGCTAGAGTATCGATGGTTCATTATCTACTGAAGGTCAGGTTGATAAAACTAATGTTAACATCAGTTTATTACCAGTTATTATTTATTAGATGAATGGATGTAGTAGTAGTAGTAGTAGTAGTACATATGTTTATTTATTCTGTTGTTTCTATCAGTTCACATGTTCTCTGTTGTTTCTATCAGTTCACATGTTATCTGTTGTTTCTATCAGTTCACATGTTCTCTGTTATTTCTATCAGTTCACACGTTCTCTGTTGTTTCTATCAGTTCACACGTTCTCTGTTGTTTCTATCAGTTCACACGTTCTCTGTTGTTTCTATCAGTTCACATGTTCTCTGTTGTTTCTATCAGTTCACACGTTCTCTGTTGTTTCTGTCAGTTCACACGTTCTCTATTGTTTCTATCAGTTCACATGTTCACTGTTGTTTCTCTCTGTTCACATGTTCTCTGTTATTCTATCAGTTCACATATGTTGTTTCTCTACAGGCGCAGGAGCTGATTGGAATATGTCGTGAGTACATTGTAGGGCTTCAGATGGAGATAACGAGGAAGGACATGCCCAAGGACAGCCTGGAGGATCAGCTGAGATCTTGTGAGGTCTGTGCTGGGAGTTACTGTGTTGATAGATGTGAGGAGATTGTTTAGGAAGATATGTATGACTTGGTGGCGTTGGCTCTATCAATTAATTTTACAACAAAAAAACTATTGCATCAATCACAGTAACATTGGTTATAAAACAGAATATATTCATGTTTATGAAATCTTAAGTCAGTGTAATTATTCTTGAGCCTAAATTTACTACTGCGTGTTGTATGCTTTAAGTGAATTTACTAGTATATGTAATAATGTTGATATTTTTGTAATTGATAGAATTATTGATAAATTTGTAAGCCTAGAGATCTATGCTAACCGTTAATGTTATTTCATCTATTTAAATATAACTTGAACTGTTGTACCGTGGCTTTGAACTGTGCACCTGGTAACCACTGGTAGTCTTCTATGAGATTGCTATTGCTCAGCAAATTAAATGACGGATTGATTGGTTGATTGCTTGGTAGATTTATTGATAGATCGATTGATTGATTGATTGATTGATTGATCGATTGATCGATTGATTGATACGACAGATGGCAGCATACTTCACGCACTGTAACTTACAGCCGGTACATCTCGTACTGACACTGCGTACAGCGCTGAATCTCTTCTTTAAGATCAAGAACTTCAAGACTGCCGCGTCGTTCGCACGACGACTACTCGAGCTGGGACCCAAGCCTGATGTGGCACAGCAGGTCTGTACTGTGTGCTGTGATGTATCATACAGTATATCATGTATCATAGTCATTTCATTATCATTGCAAGCATAGCAGGTCTGTACTGTGTGCTGTGGTGTATCATACATTATATCATGTATCATAGTCATTTCATTATCACTACAAGCACAGCAGGTCTGTACTATGTGCTGGTGCTGTATAGTCTAGCAACTCTTGTGTTACCAGTCATTTCAATATCATTACAAGCACAGCAGTTCATGATGATTGATTAATTGATTGATGAATGGATTGATTGATTGGCAGCCTGTGAGAAGTCATCCACTGATGATTGATTGATTGATTGATATAGATGCGTAAGATACATGCAGCCTATGAGAAGTCACCCACTGATGCTTGATTGATTGATTGATTGATTGATTGATTGATTGATTGATTGATTGATTGATTGATATAGACACGTAAGATACATGCAGCCTATGAGAAGTCGCCCACTGACGCTTGATTGATTGATTGATTGATTGATTGATTAACTGATTGATATAGACACGTAAGATACTGGCAGCCTGTGAGAAGTCGCCCACTGATGCTTGATGATTGATTGATTGATTGATTGACTGATTGATTGATTGATTGATTGATTGATGATTGATTGATTGATCGATTGATTGATTGATATAGACACGTAAGATACTTGCAACCTGTAAGAAGTCACCCACTAATGATTGATTGATTGATTGATTGATTGATTGATATAGACACGTAAGATACTTGCAGCCTGTGAGAGGTCACCCACTGATGCTCATGTTCTCAAGTATGACGAGCACAATCCATTCGATGTCTGTGCCGCCACCCACACCGTCATATACAGGTAAGTGTGTGTGTGTGTGTGTGTGTATGTGTAGGTATGTGTCTGTTTATGTGTATGTGTGCCGCCACCTACACCGTCAGATACAGGTAAGTGTGTGTGTATGTGTATTTATGTGTGTGTGTGCCGCTACCTACACCGTCATATACAGGTAAGTGTGTGTGTATGTGTAGTTATGTGTGTGTATATGTGTGTGTGTGCCGCTACCTACACCGTCATATACAGGTGAGTGTGAGTGTGTGTGTGTGTCTATGTGTGTGTGTGTATGTGCCGCCACCTACACCGTCATATACAGGTGAGTGTGTATGTGTGTGTGTGTGTGTTTGTGTGTGTGCTAGAGTACTTATTTATTTATTTAGCGTATGCGTTAATCCAGATAGTTGCTTCACTTGTAAGGCAACTTAGCGTAGACAGTCCACCCGGTAGGCGGGTTAGAGGGCACTCCTCAACGATATGTTTCATGTTTTGCGATTGGCCGCAGTCGCAAAGCTGTGAATCACAAATACCCCAGCGAAACTCACTTTTTCTGCATCTACCATGACCCGTACGGAAACGATTTAAATGGCACCAACTTCCTCTGCAGAGATTCATTCCTGGTAGCGCTTGAGACGGATCCTGAACCAGATGGTGGTTTCTAACATCAGCGACTGACCACTCTAATCTCCACTGGGGCAGAGCTAGAGTACTATTGAATACCTGCACACAGCTCGTGCCTGTATATAGTAACTAGGGGGGTCTCTAACTCTTAAACCCTTTGCTATAGAGACACTATGAACAGAGGATATCATGTTCATGTAATGTTCTAACATACATAGTCTGCCCCTGATGATGAGCTACGTGAGATAGACCTACCGATAGCTGCAAGTGTCGTGTAAGAGTCTACTAGTGCAGATGACATCACCACTCCAGCCAGTGGCGATGTCGGTCAGATATTCGACCGCGGATCAGTATGTGAGGGGTTCAAATCCTGGGCTCGCCCGTTACTGACATCGCTTTCGAGTGAGGAAACTGGCTTTAGTCTAAGCTTCTTTACCAGCTTTACCAGACGCTCTAGCAGGCACGGGAAAAGGCTAATACATATTGTCGCAGGAATACTGATGATACTGGTTACATAGGGTGTTGATGTTTGTGTGTGTAGAGGTAAACCGGTTGTCAAGTGTCCTCTGAGTGGAGCCTGCTATCTGCCTGAGTACAAGGGTCAAGTGTGTCGTGTCACACAGGTTAGATATCTATCAGATATTTCATACAAGTGTGTCGTGTCACTCAGTTTAGCTATCGACTAGTTATAACAAAAGTGTGTCGTGTCACTCAGGTTAGATATCTACCAGTTATTTCATATAAGTGTGTCGTGTCACACAGGTTAGATATCTATCAGATATTTCACATCACAACACAAGTGTGTCGTGACACAACACAAGTGTGTCGTGTCACACAGGTTAGATATCTATCAGTCACTTCATACAAGTGTGACGTGTCACACAGTTTAGATATCTATCAGTTAGTTCATGCCACAAGTGTGTCGTGTCACAACACAAATGTATCGTGTCACACAGGTTAGATATTTACCAGTTATTTCACACCATAACACAAACGTGTCCTGTTACACAGGTTAGATATCGATCGGTTATTTCATGCCACGATACATATGTATCCAGGTGACGGAGATTGGAAAGGATTCCATTGGCCTCAGGATCAGCCCCATACAGTTCCGCTAATCCATCAGACATTTGTGTTATTTCATGCCACGATACATATGTATCGTGGCATGAAATAACACAAATGTGTCGTATCACAGCACAAATATGTCGTGTCTTAACACAAATGTGTCACAACACAAATGTGTCTCAACACAAATGACACCATCTGTTAGTGACTTATTTGGTTTCTGTAATTCCAGGTGACGGAGATTGGAAAGGATTCCATTGGCCTCAGGATCAGCCCCATACAGTTCCGCTAATCCATCAGACATTCCCTTAAATATGTGCTTAGTGTTCTGTCATTCAGGACTGACTTAGAGTATACAAGAATTACATATTGACCTATTAGTGGTGTCCACTTAACGTCATGTAGGGAACTTTGTTTGAACTTGTTTTATGTTAATAACTTATCACGTGAGGAGGAAATAGAAATGAGATGGATGAACGGATATACTTGTAGGGATTTCATCATTTAAGACGTTATTATTATTATTATTAATTATTTGTGCTTGTATTATACCAACGAGAATAATTATGGTTTGTTCCTAACGAATGTTAGTCGACTGACAATGCTACATAGTGGATCAATGTTTGTTGAATATCTATTAACTAAATATTGTTGATTAAAATCAGTTGTAAAACTTGTTCATTATTTATTACCTATGAATACCATTAGTTGTTGTATCAGCCACAGGAAAGTCGTATGCCCGACCTTAAAGATACTTAAAGTGTGATCAAGGCTCTACGTGTGTGGTGACGGGTCCTCTCCATGAAGCGTTGTTTAGTCTGATTAATATAATAGAGTGAAAAATGTGGAGTGTTAGTGTGCTAGAGAGACAGAGATACAGACAGGCAGATAGAGAGAGAGAGAGAGAGAGAGACAGAGTGAGACAAACAGACCCAGAGAGAGAGAGAGAGAGAGAATAGTAAAGGTTTAACGTACGTTTCCTCATACAAAGATGATGTCAGGTACGTTCCCCCGTCACATGCCACTGTCACTATAAATCGATTCATCCAAACGATTTGAAAAATATATGTTGAAGACAAAGAAAAAAGATACTAAACGGTGCCAGTCCGGTTATGAAAAAACAGTCAGGTTTTAAGATGGTAAAAATCTATGGTAGAAAGATGGAGAGACAGTGATTGCATGTAATTGCATATAAGTGATTGCATTATGGGGGGGTTACAAATTTCAGGTGTATCGGTAGACAAGCGTTTAGCTTTTGTAGTAGAGCAGCCATATCAACGTGGCAGGGTAAAGACTTTGTTGAGCTTTGTTAGGATTCGCACCGAGTTACTGCTGAACTAAAGTCTACACTCGTACCACGTAGCCATTTCTAGAGCAGCTATTTTTAGCATTGTTTGGTGGATACGGCGGGGGTCTGTAAAAGGACCAAGTTACACTTCTTTGTTGCTTGGCCGCTGTGATAGGCGTGGCTTAATTATCTTTAGCTACCACAGCACCCTTCTGTACTTTGACCCAGAGAAGAGATTCTCCATTTATGTTTACCAACGCCGCGAACGTATATTCTGTATTTTCCTCGCTAATGCACATTGGCATTCATTTTATACAGAGACGTACTATATGGATAACCCCAGACATCTAAGGTTTGTAATTCACTAATTATATAAATAATTATATAATTTAAGTAATATAATTAATTAAATAATTAGGTCTTAATTTGTATTTAACGCCAGTTTCCTTCGCTGGATATAGTGTTATAGGCATTAATTTGTTTTCGATTTACCGGTCCTTCGAATGTCCGATACTTTGCTCGTAGTTCGCTCGACTGAGAATCGAACCCACGGCTGTTGAGTTGTAATCCGTATCAGTCGTTTAAATATCCTGACTTTGTATCATAGCTAAATATGCCATCCATGATGATATCTATCACTTTCAGGTCAGGATTTTTCTATATTGGTGATCAGCTGATGGGAGACATTTGAACGTTCTTCTACAAAGAACCTTGTAAAAATAGACAATACTAAATAAGATTCGTTAAATTTCAGACCACATCACTATTTCTATTGGCCATATAATATTGCGGGGTCTAGCGCACATATAGCCCCTATAATGGTTCGGGATTTAACGCCCTTGGTTTAGCGTACGCATCATAAAACGAAGTTAAGCAACGCTATGACTCGGTTAGTACTTGTATAGGCGACCACGCGGCATGGGATGCATGTTGACCAAAGATCTTTAAAATAAGGATTTAATATAATTTGAAAATATATTTTTCTGTAGTCAATGCTGTTGACAGATTTTACGAATTTAACACTAATAAAGTTTAACGTGACAGTACTGGGTCAGAGAGCACAATTGCTTGCTTAACGACCGTCGATCAAGTGAAGAAAAGCAAAAATAGACGTACATTTACAAAAATAGAAACTATGCAAGCAAGGAAACTAGATCTGCAACACATGCGAGGCACGACAGGTGCGTGACCATAGGAACACAAAACTTTCGTTTCTATATTTCTGGGATAATCAGGGGTGTGCATGCAACAAATTTGAATTGCGTCGACCATAAACCAAACGTCTTGCACAAAGGAGCAAAAAATAGGATAACCTCCTTGCAAGGTCCTGGTAAACGAGGAATTTCATTTAAATAGAAGAAAAGTTTTTATCGTGCAGAATTCCAATTTTCACCAGCAAAGTTGCTTGATAATTTTTGCTCATTTTTTCAGTATTATTTATTTCTTCAACAAACTTACATTTTTATTGAAGTCTTTTATTTACATTTTCGAAAATGATATTCAATAAAATAAAGTAACTCACAGCATTTCAGGTTAAATTCTGACTAAAATTCATTTTGCAATTTTGAAGTTCTGCATATTTAGCCCATATTAGAATTATGCAGTCATCTATTAATTCTCAACATTATACCGGAATTCTAAATATCTATATGCTATTTAAATCGATATTTTTCATATTTTATAGTGAACAACTCTTTAATTTCTTCCTACAGTTTTGGAAGATACATAGTTTGTAGCATTTCAAGGGCAAATTAATTAATTAATTTACGATGTCATAAATTGTCCGTGAAAAGTGTCGATAAACAACGCAGCTAAAGCCAGCACATCAGCTACTGAATAATAATCAGCTGAAATATTTTGTTTTTGTTTACTTTTTCCATATTAGTTGGATTTATTACGAAATCTCTGAAAATTCTTATTGTCCTGCCTAACAGATCGTACAGAAAGTTTCGCCTAATCGGTAGTTCTCTTTTGTCATGATAATTTTACGAAGTTAATTTGTAATCATTATGTTATTAGGCAAAATTGTAGCAACTATTGTTTGTTTACTTTGTTAGTCGATCTTTATCTTTATCAGTGATAATAATAATAACATCGAGCACTATTGAGACAAAATCAAGCCGGCGAACGAAAAGAAGGTCCAAAACCTGTGCAAATTCCAAAATCCAGAAAATTAGTCCAAAGTATGTAGATAATTGTATCTAAAAGCTATCGACTTACGAATACACTATTTAATTTATAATATTCATACTTCTTGAGAATCTACTATGAAATTTTGCAGTTTTAAACTCAATTTCATAGATCCACTGTCGTACTATGATGCTTATAGTGTTATATCAAAACTAGTTTAGTTAGTGTAATTCCGTTTGCATTTATGCCTTCAGTCTCCACAAAATCAAGACGGTCATTTTATGTGTGAATGGTACACATGTACCAAATTTTAAATAGTGTAGGCTACTTGTTAATTTTGACAATTGATTGGAAAATTAGTTCAAAAATTTAAAATTTAAATAATTGATCTACCTAGGCGTGCTATGGCAACTATATAATGTATAACTATGTATATAATTTCTATATAATGGGCATGAATATTATATTTCTCTTTCTTCAATTTTAGAATAAGCATATAGATATATCTCTGAATTTGTAAATGTTTTAATTAAAAATTCAACTAATTGCCATGATTGTACAACTATGTAGAGGTCTGAAGGAAATGAGATTTAACATAATATTATAATGCAAGATGGATTCTTGTTGAAGTAAAAATAATAAAAATAAAATATTTTATTTACTATTTGCCGGAAGATAATACTTTTTTACTAAAGGAAATAAATTGTAAATAAATTGAGTTGGATCATATCATCCTGTATTCCTTTGTCTGTATTCCTTAGACTTACATAGTATGAATGTGGTAGGTTATTGTTCCGTTTGTATTAGCTTCTAACCACACCTGAAAGTTTGTAAGTGTAACGGGCAAAGGTCGTTGTTGGCTCTAATTGCGACTCTTTGCTGTCATCTAGCTCCAAGTCTTCAAGTGAAATTGTGTGAATTCAGATTTACCCCCTCCTTGTGGTGTTATTGCTTTTTTTGTTGTGGTGTTATTGCGGTTGTGGTGTTACTGCTTGGCTATTTTATGGCTGCGTGGCTACTTTATGGTGACCCTTTCAAATATTCTCCCGGTTATTCTGATAAAAAATTTTGAAAAAAATGATACATTTTAATTCTGATAATTAAATAAGATTTTCATAAGTCGCTTAGGCTGATACTATTTACTGCTCAGTCAACAGTGTAGTAGCTTGTGTGATAATCTGTAATTTTGGGTTCAGTTATCAAGTCAATAGTTCGAGCAGTTACTATGTCTGTCTCTGTATCTATTCATACTTTTAAAGAGGCAACTAATGTATCGTAAGTGTTATCAGGATTAAGTTTAGTTAGGATTAAGTTGGTTTTGTCAGGATTAAGTTTAGTTAGGATTAAGTTAGTTTTGTCAGGATTAAGTTTAGTTAGGATTAAGTTAGTTTTGTCAGGATAAGTTTAGTTAGGATTAAGTTAGTGATTTCACGATTAAGTTTAATTAGGATTAAGTTAGTTTTGTCAGGATAAGTTTAGTTAGGTACTGAGTTATTGTTGCCAGGACAAAGTTTAGTTAAGATTAAAATAGTGATGTCAGGATTAAGTTTAGAGGATTAAGTTAGTGTTGTCAGGATTAAGTTTAGAGGATTAAGTTAGTGTTGTCAGAATTAAGTTATTTAGGATTATGGGGTGTCAGGATAAAGTTTATCTATAATTTGTCAAAGCTGAACTACTATCTTACATAGTTTATGATTGAGTGTTTTCAGCATTAGGAGTTGTCCAGACAAATATTATTTAGATTAAGTTTGGTGTCCATGATAAGTATTGTCAGGTTTAAGTGTTGTCAAGATCACGTATTGTCAGGATTAAGCTGTTAGAAGTAATTATAGTCAGGCAGTGTCAGGATTGAGTGCTGTAAGGATTAAGTGCTGTATTATGATGATGATTTGATGGCCTAACATGTACTAACTATAAATATGTCTTAAGGTATTTTTTATTTGTATTGCTTAACTTTCCTCGCGTGACACGGAATGTTGCGGAGTCTGTTAATTTTCTAAAGATACACACAAAATGGATGAGTAAATTTGTGTCATCAGGAATGCATGATTAAAGCGTGACATCATATTCCATAGGTCTTGTTTACAAAGCGCTGGGCTGGTCGCAAGCCTGTGAATGTCGCTAGAGTGTATCGTTTAAATGGGACACCTGCTTTGTGTGCGCAATTGAAAGGATTGTAGCAGCTGGCCCGAGGTTCTACTGCTGTGCTAGCTGCCTGACATACAGCTTAGCTTGTCATTCACTAGCAGCTGTGAGAGCGTACTAGAGCATTTCATTAGGCAGCTGTCGGTTTTGTTGTGCTTACTGGCTGGTGGGGTAAGCCTACGCCAGCCTGTGTGTGTGCGTGTGTGTGTATGTTTGTGGTACCTGATTTCGTAACTTCTAACTTCTAGAAGAACGCAGTGTTTCGATTTCATTATGTCCTACTAGTCTACATCATCGAATTGACTTGATTAACCTTTTATTTATTTATTTGATGAAAATATTACTCTAGTCCATGGACTCCTTTATATATAGATGATATAATATATATTAATTATCTGGATATCTTTATATATTAGATATATATATATATATATATATATATATATATATATATATATATATATATATATCATCAGTCAAGCCCCTATTTTTCTTGGCCTTCTTAATTACCGCATCCCACGTCAATTGTGGTCTACCTCTCTCTAGCTCAATTTACGGATTATTATTACTGCCTTGATTAATTACATCTGTCATTGCTTGATTATTTTTATCGTTTGATTGACTGATTAACTGATTATTTAAGTTGATCATTTAGTTGATTGACTAACTGATTAACTGATTAGTTAAGTTGATCATTTAATTGATTGATTTAATCGAATGATTGACGATGAGTCGTTTGATTGACGCAGTATAATCATGGCAGAGTCAGAAACAATCGATCAGGAGACGGGTTCAACCCTCATAGGCTCGCCCTCTAAGCTCAACTTCGCTCTCGTGATCTTTAGAGGCGTAGAGGACAGCTACACTGTGGGCAGCCCGGTGGAGTGCCGCTACACGGTCAGTGGGGGTCTGAGCGTGAGCGGCAGAGACTGGGTGGGGCTGTATAGGGTGGGCTGGAGGAACCAGGGAGACTTCTACTGCTACGAGTGGGCCCCTCAGCCCAAGCCCATAGCAGGACCCGGCTCTGACCTCTGCAGCGCCATTCAGTTCCCTGGTAAGGGCCACTAAGTGGAGTAATCAATAAATAGCTTCGTTAAATTGTTAGTTATTTCCCTGGTAAGGGCTACTAACTGGAGTTATCAATAAATCATCATCATCATCATCCTCCCTTAAATCCCAGTTCAACCAGGGTCGGAATACGAATAGACTTTCTCCAGCCCTCCATGTCCCACACCATATCATCAGTCAGTCCCCTTTTTTACATAGTAATTTCATTATCACTAATGTAAACCAATAAAACCAATAAAACTAATAAAACTAATAAAACCAATAAAACTAATAAAACTAATAAAGCTTTTTATTGGTAACTCTTATTTTATAGATTGATAACTATATATTATATTATATTATTATATTATATTATATTATATTATATTATACTATACTATACTATATTATATTATATTATATATTGATAGATTGATTGATTGATTGTGTAGGGGGCAGCCTGCCCATGGACGACGGGGAGTTCTATCAGTTCTGCTATGTGACTGATTGATTGATTGATTGTGTAGGGGGCAGCCTGCCCAAAGACGGCGGAGAGTTCTATCAGTTCTGCTATGTGACTGATTGATTGATTGATTGTGTAGGGGGCAGCCTGCCTTAGGACGACGGGGAGGTTTATCAGTTCTGCTATGTGACTTATTGATTGATTGATTAATTGATTGATTGATTGTGTAGGGGGCAGCCTGCCTTAGTACGACGGGGAGGTTTATCAGTTCTGGTATGTGACTTATTGATTGATTGATTGATTGATTGATTGTGTAGGAGGCAGCCTGCCCAAGGACGACGGAGAGTTCTATCAGTTCTGCTATGTGACTGCGGGGGGGCAGGTGAGGGGGGCGAGCACCCCGTTTCAGTTCAAGCAGTGGATGGCTGCTGACGATCTTGTCGAGGTGGAGGACGAGAATGGAGAGCTGCTCATCATCAGGACAAAGACAGCTGTGCTGGAGGACCAGCTGAAGAAAGCCAACGAGACCAGGCTCCAGCTTAAACAGGTCAGAAAACTGGGTAATCCTAGCAAATTCTCCTAAGACAAACCTCTCTGCATCTCTTTATACCTGGTTCGGTGCAAAGAGGTTAAGGTGAGACGTATTCTAAGAGAAGAGAATGGAATGTTGGACGAATGGCGACATCTGTTTTCTTCTTTCACTCTGTTGTTTTTGACCGAGTTGGTCTGTTGTTTTTTTGTGTTGACCGAGAGTCTGGCTGATTTGCATAATGCTAATATACTCTTGCATTTCATGTCATTTGTTTGCAGCGTATTATATTTGATTAAACTTAATTTGATTGAATTTACCGTGCTGTATTTATTGTATTTCACTATATTATGATGTGTATTGTATTTATTGTATTGCACTGTGTCTTGATGTGTGTATTGTATTGCAGTGTATTGATACGTGTATTGTATTGCAGTGTATTGATACGTGTATTGTATTGCACTGTGTCTTAATGTGTGTATTGTATTGCAGTGTATTGATACGTGTATTGTATTGCAGTGTATTGATACGTGTATTGCAGGAGATACAGATAATAGAGAACGAGAAGGAGATGCTCAGGCGCTCACAGGCTGAGCTCATTAAGAAGCTCCAGATTCAGAGTGACTTGAGTGAGATAGCTGACAATAGAATAAAGGTTCGTCTCGTTGCTGATATGCTTTGTTGATATCTAGTTGATGTTCTCGCTCTTAGTGCACTGCCTACTGGCAGGTCCATTATGTTGTGCACTGCCTACTGGCATGCCCATTGTGTAGTATAACGCCTCCACTCGTCTCAGTCTTCTGCTTTCCTCTTAATGTCCTCTTGATATGAGAGAATCTTTAAATCATCTAACGTTCCTAATCTCAGTATGCCTGCTTGATAGCTGATGGTAAGAACTGTAATCTGCCTTTTTGAAAATTAACATAAATTTATGTCCATGTGAGCTTCTCGACTCCTGCATTGCTACCAACAGCATTCTAACTGCCAGACAAGTTTGAATAGAGCTGCTTGTCAATCGGTCCTTTATTTGATCCAGTTGTGTTTGAGGATGATCTAATTCGTGCCATATTTGTACTAGTTATATTTTAATTCCATACTAAAATGATAGATGTAGCACGCCATCTTTAGGTACCTAAATGAACTAAAATCATATCTGTATTGTACAGAAATAAGGTATTGCTAATTTGCTATAATTTCAACGCATATGTACGTAGGTTTATCCTAATACATAACCCAGTTAACGAGTTAGCTTGTTTAATCGCGTGCTAAGGTCTTGTAACTCACTGATTTCTTCTATTGGCAGCGTTATATTTAGAATCTGCCATTTGATCTCTGTATTTGTAGCAGATGTTAAATTCTATGTTTTATTTTATATTTTCTGAAATGCATATGGACTGTTTTAATGTCTTAAATAAACGATGATGATGATGATATCTTTATATATTTAGAAATTCTGTGTTAATATTAAATGTACTATTTCACATTTGTAATTGTATGCAAATTATATGCAAATGAGATGCAAATGATATGCAGGAGATGTACGAGCAGCTGTCAGATGCAGCCAATCAGAACGATCATCTGCAGGACTGCATCAACTCTCTACAGGAGCGCATTGAGATCATGAATCAGGTAAACCATTCTATCTATCTCTCTCTTAGTGCACTGCCTACTGGCAGGTCCACTGACAGCGGGATTAGCGCACTTGGTTTAGTTGCGCGTCAATTATCGAAGTTAAGCTGCATCGACCTCAGTTAGTACTTTGTGGGTGACCACCTTGGAAGACTGAGTGTTGGTAAAAGCTTAGGAAGGAAAAAATCCCAGGGTGACGGAAGGATATTATTAAGTCCGAGCCGGCTGCAATTGATGCGCCATCAAAAGGCAACGATTACTAATAACCATGGAGAGGAGGGAGGAAATGGGTCTTAAAACAAGCATCTGTGCTTCCTGACCCAGTGTGTCGTTATGTTATGTTTATAACGCCTTCAGTCTTTTCTAACTATCTACTTGAAATAAAGCGTTTCATCAAGTGTTTCACCACAGTTGAAGATCATTGAATGATTGATTGTTCGATTGAGTGATTATTATTATTATGTTCGTTTATTACTTGAAATCTGACAAACCGCAAAAAACGTACAAACATACATGGAACAAAAAGCAAATAGAAAGTTCAATAATACCTAGATACCAATAGTCCAAGATAATGTTTCATAACAGTCATTATAAGATATTCTAATGATAAGTTCTTAACCACGAAGGGAGTGCGTTTAAATGATATTTAAAATGAATGAACCCTCCCACTTAACTTGAAATATAATAAATAAATCTTGCGTTTATTTAAAACAATCTAACAACCGCAGATAGGTTCATTCGAACATACATTATACGAGAAGATAATGACACAGTCATGCTAAATAGTAACAATGCATTTTAATTTAATCTTGCATAAACCAAGACTAAATTAGCTATAGTTTTATAGCATCACTTAATGTAATGCAGGTTATAAAGATTTTATCTTTCAAAGAGCTACGCTTTGTTGGTATGGTGTAAGTTCTTTTTGCAACGTTTCTTAGCGTTTGATATGAATATTTGTTTAGTGAGGGCATAAGTGGAGCCAGCAAGTGGTCAGAATTATTACAGACTGACCTAAATAGCTTACTGTCAGCTGACATGCAGAGATTCTCGAAAGTTTGCTCTAAACCAGCCCTTTTTGCTCTTCTTAAAAATGCTTCTAGTCGGTTTCTGTCATTAGCAGAGCAGAAGTAAACCCCCACCAAAATTGCAAACTATTTGGTTGATTGCTCGATTAAATAAATGCTTGATTAACTGAGTGACTGATGTATTAATTGTTTGATGAATTAGTTGATTGATAGATTGACTGACTGACTGATTGATTGATTAGTTGATTGAGTGATTGTTTAATTTATTTATTGATTAAGTAATTGATTGATTGATTGACTGATTGATTGATTGATTGACTGATTGATTGACGCAGGAGAAGCAGTCGATGGAGAGCAGACTGGACGACAGCGACAGGTGATTGATTGATTGATTAACTGATTGATTGATTGATTAACTGATTGATTGATTCTTGATTGATTGATTAACGCAGGAGAAGCAGTCGATGGAGAGCAGGCTGGACGACAGTGACAGGTACATCGGCAGCTTGCAGGAGAAGATCAAAGCTCTCGTTAATGAGAAGGACACGCTTACAGGTCGCGTGAAATCCCTCGAGGAGGAGAAAGAACTCTACAAGGTGGAGTATAATCTGTCGTGATTAACTTAGATCATTTGTTGTGTATGATTGATCCCTTGTCTACAAGGTATAGAGCATAATCTCTCTTAGATCATATGTTGTGTGTAATTGATCTAATCTCAAGATTGTTTGATTAGATCATCTTCGAGGTTTTGACCTTCATATATTGCGCTTTTACATAAATAACAAAAAAATTTATGTCAATTACACGCTAAGAGCACACGCTACGTGACGTATTGATTGACGCCATGTATTGATTGATTGAGTGCTAATCAATACGTGACGTATTGATTGACGCCATGTATTGATTGATTGAGTGTTAATCAATACGTGACGTATTGATTGGCGCCATATATTGATTGATTGAGTGTTAATCAGGACGTGACGTGTCGATTAAAACCATGTAATGATTGATCGATTGCTGCAGGGACACTTCACAGCCTCTTAGGACACGCTAAGTAAAGTATTGTTTGACGCCATGTATTGATTGATTGATTTATGTTAATGAACACGTGACGATCAATATGTGACGTGTTGATTAACACCATGTATTGATTGATTGATTGATTAATTGATTGATTGATTGATTAATTGATTGCTGCAGGGACACTTCACAGCCTCAGAGGACACACTGCAGTCGTACGTGCAGGAGTGTGAGAAGGTGAAGGTCGCTCTGATGGAGGAGCAGGCCTCGAGGCAGCGAGTGAAGAGAGACCTGGAGAGAGTGGAGGCAGAGATGAGCGAACAGAGAAGAGTCAGCGAGACTCTCGTCAAGTCCTCGCAGTCTGAAAAGGTTCGTCTACTCTATCTTTCGGTCAGTCAGTCAGTCTATCAGTCTGTCAATATGTCTGTCAATCAATCAGTTAATCTGTCTGTCAATCAGTCAACCAATATGTCATTCAATCTGTCAGTCAATCAATCAGTTAATCTGTTAATCTGTCTGTCAATCTGTCAGTCGGTCAGTCAATCTGTCAGTCAATCTGTCAGTCAATCTGTCAGTCAATCAATCAGTTAATCTGTTAATCTGTCTGCCAATCTGTCTGTCAGTCTATCTGTCAGTCTGTCTGTCAGTCTGTCTGTCAGTCAAGCTGTCAGTCAATCAGTCAGTCAATCAATAGTCAGTCTGTCAGTCATTCAGTCAATCTGTTAGTTCAGTTAGTAATCAGTCAATCGGTCTGTCAATCTGTCAGTCAATGTGTCAATCAATCAGTCAGTCAATCTGTCAATCAATCTATCAGTCTATCTGTCAGTCAATCCGTCAAGCAATCAGTCAGTCATCAGTCAGTTAGTAAAATCAATCTGTCAATCAATCAGGCAGTTAATAAATCAATCAATTAGTCAATCATCAGTCAGTTAATAAATCAGTCAGTCAAACAGTCGGTCAATCTGTCAATCAATCTCTCAGTCAATCAATCTGACATCGCTTTCGAGTGAGGAAACTGAAGTTGGCATTAGCTTTATCATCTTTTTTATCGCACATATTTTAAGTAATGAAATACCAGAGATATATGCATTTCTTCTAAAGAGTTGTGAGATCTTATAGAAGCTCTAGATTGAGCTCTGTGTCATTTGGCCTATTAAAACTTAAGAATTACATCAAAGTCTAATTTCAAAATTATCATAACTACAGTTCCCTCTCTTTGACGTTTGTTGAATGTGTAGGAATGTGTAATTTATGTATATTATTATATTATTATATATATTATTATATTATAATATTATTATTATATTATATTATTTATTTATTTATATTTCACTGGCTGGAGCCAGTGTCGAAGTCGGTCAGACACTCAACCACGAATGGGCTCACCCGTCACTGACATCGCTTTCGAGTGAGGAAATTGACGTTAACCTTAGATTTACCAGCTTTAACTGACTGAATGATTTAATTACTAAGAGATTTACCAGCTTTTTTTATACGTAGCTGTAACGTTTAACGCTATCTTGTGTGTGACAGGAGAACATGGCGTACCTGACAGAGAGGCTGCGTAACGCTGAGGACAAGCTGAGCGCTGCTGAGCACTGCAAGATGATGTTGAACGAGGAGGTCCTCGCGCTCAGGCAAGCCTACGAGAAGTCCTCATCTGACCTAGAGGTGAGTCTAGCTGCTTGATAGCGTGTCAGTGACGACGAGAGCACTCGTTCTCTATCTGAGTGTGATGTTTTGTGTGAACATGTGAACACATGACTGTGTGTTTATGTGAGAGAGAGAGAGAACTATGTTTATTTCGATACATTCAAAATATACAGTGATATGCACCAACAAGGCCATCAAAGAGGTCACAAGCAACCTATCTAGTTGACCACCCCTCAGTCATACAATTTGAAAATAACTAAGCAAACGGATCATGTGAACACATGACTGTGTTGATCATGTGATCACATGACTGTGTGTGTTTATATTAATCACGTGACCGTGTGTGTAAGTTAATCACGTGACTGTGTTTATGGTAATCACGTAACTGTGTTTATGTTAATCACGTGACTGTGTTTATATTCATCACGTGATTGTGTTTATGTTAATCACGTGACTGTGTGTTTATGTGGATCACGTGACTGTGTTTATATTCATCACGTGACTGTGTTTATATTAATCACGTGACTGTGTGTTTATATTGATCACGTGACTGTGTGTTTATGTTAATCACGTGACTGTGTGTTTATATTAATCACGTGACGGTGTGTTTATGTTAATCACGTGACTGTGTTTATATTGATCACGCGACTGTGTGTGCAGAAGTCTCGCCTATTGGTGGACAGGATGAGTTCACAGCAGGCGGCCAGTGTAAGCTCTCTACAGAACACTATAGACGAGATGACTCAGCTGATTAGAGAGAAAGAGGCTTCACTGTCCTATCTGGAGAAGGTACATGTTGTTGTTGTTGTTCTCATTGAGGTCCCTGACATTATCCTTGTATGAGGAAACGGACGTTGAACCTTTGTTATTATTATTATTATTATTATTATTATTATTTTCGGATCCTGGCTCATTGAAGGTTTAATATTGAATTGATTTATTTCTTTAATTTTGGTTGTGTTTGGCTGTTTGATTGATTGATCAGTTGATCGATAAAATGTTTAATTTGTTTCGCCTTGATTGGTTGATTGTGTTATTGATTGATTGATTAATTGTGATTGATTGATTGTAACTGAAAGAGAGGTAGATCAATTGACTTGGGATGTGGTAATTAAGAAGAGCTTGTAAAATAGGGGATTGACTGATGATATGGTGTGGGACGGAGGACTGGAGAAGGTCTATTCGTATCGCGACCCTGGTTAAACTGGGATTTAAGGGAAGATGATGATGATTGATTGATTGATTGATTAATACAGGGTGTAAGTGACTTGATTTGATTGATTGATTGATACAGAGTGTAAGTGACTTGATTGATTGATTGATTGATGCAGAGTGTGAGTGACCTGAGTGAGGAGCTAGCTCAGTGTAAGGGTGAGCTGGAGCAGGAGAGAGAGAAGAGCAGGGAGAGGAGTGAGGGGACAGAGACGGAGGGACCCCTCTATGCCCTACAGCTCGCCCAGCAGACCCTCAAGGAGCGCCACGCCAGGCTGGCCAGGAGAAACCTCGAGCTACAGGCCCTGCTTGACCAGGCTACCGGCCACATGGTAACTCTCTCTCTCTCTCTCTCTCTCTCTCTCTCTCTCTCTTAGTGCACTGTCCACTGGCAGGTCCATGGCTTATAGCGCCTCTACTCATCTCTATCTTCTGTCTTTCTCTTCTTGTCCACATACTAGTGGATCAGGATCTTTAAATTACTTATAACATTTCTTTTGATGTACCATTATTGTTGGGGATTCTGCTTATGATGAGGTGGGCCCCCTATGCCTTCATCCCTTCCTCAGCTTTGACTAACATTTACTGGGCAAGGACGTCATTCCCTGAGAAAACAATCCTGTTTATCCATATGTATACCCTCTGCGGTCTATTAGTAGAATATTGGGAGGTTCCTTGGCAAACTTTACCTTTAATCTATAATTAGAACATTGGGATGTTCCATGGCAAACTGTCGATATCTATACAAAGAATATTGGTGTAATAATAATGGTAATAATAACAACAATAGCAATTAGAGTGCTACAGTCATCATTGACAACATCGAGCACTATTGAGTCCAAATCAAGTCAGCGACCAAATGAAGGTCCATAAACGGTGCAAATTCCAAAATCCACAAAATCAGTCCAAAGTGTATTGTGTAGCGTAATCTTGTTTATTAGCTCAATGTATTTGCAATCATTTTATAGTTTAGACGTAGAAAGTAATTTTAGAATTTTGATGATTTTGTTTTCAGAGAGAGCTGATGGAGTCTGATGATGATCAGAAGAAGGAGATAAGCAGCCTTAGAGACAGACTTCTAATGGGACAGGAGGCATACAAAGAGAAGTACATAGAGTGGGAGAGACTGGAGGCTGAAATGTACCGTTTGAAACTAGGCTAGTACTGACTGATTGATTCCATGATTGATTCATTAACTGAATCTCTTATTGATTTATTGACTGATTTTGCGATTGATTGATTGACTGATTTATTGACTGATTCACAGCTTTATTGACTTGATTGTATGATTGATTGATTGATTGACTGAATTTTAGACTATGTTATTGATAGATTTATTGAGAGATTTTTGTTTTGACTGATTGGCAGCAGCTTTATTGACAGATTATATGATTGATTGATTGACTGAATTATTGACTATTTGATTGATTTATTTATTGAGAGGCTTCATTTTGATTGACTGGCAGCTATGCTGACAGATTATTTCATTGATTGATTGATATTTATTTGCTTACCTTATTTAATTGTTTCATTGTTGTACTTCAATTAAAAATGTATATATTTCGCCATTACCCTGTGTTTAGCCATTGCCCTGTGTAAATTAGCACTAAGCGCTTCTTCATAGTGTAACTTCGTTTCTCCCATACTCGTTATTGATTTGTGCACTGATTTCATTGATTGACTGATTGATTGATTGCACAGGCTCACGTGAAATGACTGCCAGCAAAGATAGTGTGGCCTCAGCTGCTACAGGTTTTTATAATTACATCGCTTACTTCTTCTTTGATGTTTCAACCAACAATGTTTTAAGTCAGTTGCTGGTTAAATGAAGTTGTTATACGGAAATCGTTTTTTTGTCTGAACTGCATTTAAGCCTGCTTGCGATTTGTATGTTTTAATTTAATGTAACAAAATCGTAATTGTCTTATACAAAGGGAACGATGAAAGACCACGAATAAATAACAATAATGAAAGTTAAAATAACAAACACAAATTAAAATATTAATTTTTTTAAATAATGGAATATATTCAAATCCTGATCAGCTGAATTCATTGATTGCTTGCGTGATTGATTAATTGATTGTTTGATGATTGACTGATAGATTTATTGATTGACTGATTGATTGATTAATTGATTGTTTGATGATAGATTGATTGATTGACTGATTGGTTGATTAATTGATTGATTTATTGACTGATAGATTGACTGATAGATTATTGATTGTTTGATTGATTGACTGATTGATTGACTGATAGATTATTGTTTGATGATTGATTGACTGATTGATTGACTAATTGATTGTTTGATGATAGATTGATTGATTGACTGATAGATTATTAATTGATTGACTGATAGATTATTGATTGTTTGATGATTGACTGATTGATTGACTGATAGATTATTAATTGTTTGATGATTGACTGATAGATTGACTGATAGATTATTAATTGTTTGATGATTGACTGATAGATTGACTGATAGATTATTAATTGTTTGATGATTGACTGATTGATTGACTGATTGATTGATTAATTGATTGATTGATTGACTTATAGATTATTGATTGATTGATTGACTGATTGATTGACTGATAGATTATTGATTGTTTCATTATTGACTGATTGATTGACTGATAGATTATTAATTGTTTGATGATTGACTGATTGACTGATAGATTATTGATTGTTTGGTGATTGACTGATAGATTGATTGACTGATAGATTGATTGATTGATTGATTGATTAGGAGGCAGTGCTAGGACTAAGGACCAAGCGGCCAGAGCGCACAAGTACAAGTACTTGTATCATGAGCAGAAGAGAGCTGCTGAGCAGCTGAGAGAGATACTAGTGGACAGAGAGCAAGAGATAGAGCGACTGAGAAAAAACGTCTCCGTATGTAGCGCTAATTAAATGATTGAATACTTCAGCGCTAATGAAATAATTGAATGCTTCAGCGTTAATTAAGTAATAGCGCTAATTCAGCGCTAGATGATTCAGCTATAAATGACTGATTAAGCTATTAGATGATTAGCTATAAATGACTGAATCAGCTGTTAGATGATTCAGCTATAAATGACTGATTCAGCTGTTAGATGATTCAGCTATAAATGACTGATTCAGCTGTTAGATGATTCAGCTAATTTGTGATGATTCTCTATTATTTATAAATTAGCTTTAATTGAATATAGCTACTTTTGGGTCAGCCATCTATTAGCATCTGTATACTATTATTACTGTTAATATTGCTACAAAATTTTCGAATCCCGCCCCTAGTTAAACTGGAATTCAAGTGAAGATAATGATGATGAGTATTACTGTTAATAAACATTATATTTAGTAATAATTTTGAGATCATTAGTGCTTGAAATGTAATCGAATGAGTCAGGTATGATTGAATGTTTCGTTGTTTGATTGGGTCTCTTAGTGCACTGCCTACTGGCAGGTCCATGGTACATAACGCTTCCACTTTTGTCCGTGATATACCATTATTTCTTGGGGGATATGCATTTGATTGGGTATTACTTGTAAGATGTTGTTGTTTTTCACAGTTATTCTATAGAATGATGAATATGTTTGCTGTGCAGGAAAGCTACCCGCCCGCTGAGTACGCTACTGTACCACTGCCTAAACCAAACAGCAACAAGACCAGAGCTGTGGTAGGGCATGATGACACTGTACTAGTTTAATCAATCGTCTTTTAACTTTTTCTAAAAATATTCCGTTTAACTACACACATGACATACCGCATGTGCTGCATAGTTTCCTTTCTTAGTTACCGTTTTTGTGGTTTTCGTTATTTCCACCTTTTCCTCTCCATGGTTATTAGTATTCGCTGCCTTTTGTTTTTGCTCCATTAGCAGCGGGCGCGGATTTAAGAATAACCTTCAACACCCTGGGGATTATTTACATTCAAAGCTGTCGACACTCGGTCTTCCAAAGTGGTCGCCCACAATTTACTAATAGCGCGCAATGTGGCTTTACTTCGTTCAATTGACGCACAGCTTAACTAAGTGTGATAAATCCCCCGCCCCTCCCATAACAACATTTAGAGTGCTACAGTCAGCAATGATAACATTGAGCATTACTGAGACAAAAATCTAGCCGGTGAACAAAAATAAGGTCCTTAAAAATAGAAAGTTGAAAGTAACTTTATTTATTAGTCAATTAAAACATAGATATTTAATAACTGCGATATACTGAAAACTATTTATCTTGCTTATGACTGATTGGTTGTATTTATGACTTAGTGGTTGTGTTTATGACTGATTGGTTGTGAATATGACTGATTGGTTGTATTTATGACTTAGTGGTTGTGTTTATGACTGATTGGTTGTATTTATGACTGATTGGTTGTGTTTATGACTGACTGGTTGTGTTTATGACTGATTGGTTGTATTTATTCTGTGAGAGTGGTAGCAGTGTTGTCATTCTAATTCATAGCCTGCCTGTGAGAGTGGTAACAGTGTTACCATTCTAGATCATATCTAGTCTGCTAGAGTGGTAACAGTGTTGTATTTATGTCTAGGCTATGATCAACGATGACTCAAGCTTTTCATTGGCTAGACCTCCTGTGATAGCTAATAATGGACAACAGGAGTCCCCGCCTGATTCACTAGCCACGCCTCTCAAGCTCCCTGCTCCCATCCTACCAGAGAGACTGCACTCCCCACACTATAACACCGGTAAGCGTCAATCAAGTTGTCAGTCCCTGCCCACTTTAGAATTCCTATAAAATATAAATATTTTTGTAAATTTTTATACGTATATTATTGTTTTTACTAAACTTCTGTTTAGTTAATTCTTGCTTTGTTATATTGTCTTAAGATGAGTTGCAGAATTTTTATTCCAGTGTGAGATGTGATCGACTTAGTTGTTGTTGTTGTTGTGTCCCCGTGTTGTGTCCGGGTTGTTTGAGTGTCAAAAAACCAGATCCTAACCAACTAGGCTCCAGAAATTGCTATAAAAACTTAAAACGAATGGATCAAGTCTATTCGTATCCCGACTCTGGTTAAACTGGGATTTAAGGGAAGATGATGATGATGAGTTGTTGTTGTTGTATTTCAATTCATTCTATAATTCTTTTATCATAATTATATAACTTCTTCTAGTGCACTGTCCAACTGCAGGTCCATGCTACAAAGTTCTTCCAACCAATTCTATCCTTAGCCTTCCTTTTCATCTCTATATGCCAATTTGTTATCAAATCATGCAATACATCCTGTCTAGGTCTTCCTCTAACTCTTTTCCATTGCATTCCTCCTTCTATTACATCCATCATCAAACCATCCCCCTTATGTTTTATCCAGCTTTTCATGTTATTTCTTGTTTCATGTATTAACTGTCCTTCTGTACCTACTCGATTCAACAACTTCTTGCTTAGTAATTTTGTGAGAACTTCATTTTTTTAACTGTATTTATGTTGCTACCCATAAAGATCGTTATATTGGTTCATAGATCGGTTAATTGACGATAGATCAATTAATTGATTGATTGATTGACTGACTGACTGACTGATTATATATACAAGTATAATATAGAAATAATATAGAAATAATATAGAAAGATATGATGATTATTATATATATACATATATATATACACACACACACATATATATATATATATATATATATATATATATATATATATATATATATATATATATATATATATATATGTTTTGTTTTGATTGGTTGCTGCCTAGGACTGAACGCAGTGAGTGAAATGCTGGAGGACAGCTATGCCTGTGTGACCAACAGCTGCGCTGCTAGTGTCCCCTCAGCTCCTCCTGCTGAGCCAGCTGCCGCAGCTGCTGCCCCGCACAAAGCTCCAGCTGCTGCAGCCGCTGCTAGCGTTGCTGCTGCTGCTGATATAGTGACAGATGGCGGTATTGGAGAAGAGGAGAGGTGAGTACAGAGGATTTTTGAATGTTTATAGGTGTTTAGCGTGGAATCAACTTTATGCGTTCATCTCTGTTCAATACACTCGATACACATACAGAAATTGTGTAAATTAAGTTCGTTAGAATTCTAATTTTAGAATTCATAGTACTTTATAGTAGCGTTACGTTTAATTGGCGACGTATTGAGAACACCTTCGTCACAAGCAGCTTGGGCAGCTTCATCATCAGTGACAAGTGGGTCATACTATTTGAACATTGCAGCTATGAAGTTCAGCAATGTTCTGTAGTAGTCACTACTCTAGCTATCCCCCGTTCTGTTTTAACGAAAGTTCTTATTGTTAATGTTATAAGATATTATTCATGAATTAAATTAACCATATTTCTGTTAACTAAGTACCTGAAGTGTATGGGCGAAGATATTAACCATTGGACTGGGTTAATTGATTGATTGATGGGCTAATTGATTGATTGATTAAGTGACTAATCAGTTGATTGGTGTATTGATTGATTTATTGATCTATCGTGCATTGGATTGATTAACGTATTGATTTACTGATTGACTCATCGATTGATTGATTGATTGATTCATCTATTGATTGATTGTTTGATTCATCGATTGATTTACTGATTGATTCGATTGATTGATTGATTGATTGATTCATCGATTGATTGATTGATTGATTGATTAGATACGAGGACGCTTGTGGAGACATGCACGTGCCCATGACGTGCCCGTGCTGTGACTACAAGTTCACCGTAGAGCGCGTGGAAGAGGCTACCACTCTGCTGGATGAGCACTTCAATGCAGTTCATGGACCGGATCAGTCCCTCACCGGACAGGCTTGTCCTTTCCTCTGTGGGACTCGCTTCCCCCCCGACACTAGCGATGAGGACATCCAGCGCCACGTCAATAACCACTTCCGTAACTAGAGGCTTCCCAATCCGTAGGGACGTGGAGTGAGTGGAAATAAATGAACAAGTGATGTAGTCAGTACAGGCTAGAGTGAGTGGAAATAAATGAACTAAGTGTTGTAGACAGTACAGTCTAGAGTGAGTGGAAATAAATGAACTAAGTGTTGTAGTCAGTACAGGCTTGAGTGAGAGGAAATAAATGAACAAGTGTTGTAGACAGTACAGGCTTGAGTGAGTGGAAATAAATGAATTAAGTGTTGTAGTCAGTACAGGCTTGAGTGAGAGGAAATAAATGTACAAGTGTTGTAGACAGTACAGGCTTGAGTGAGTGGAAATAAATGAACAAAGTGTTGTAGACAGTACAGGCTTGAGTGAGTGGAAATAAATGAACAAGTGTTGTAGGCAGTACAGGCTTGAGTGAGTGGAAATAAATGAACAAAGTGTTATAGACAGTACACACGTGGAGTTAAGGATGAAATGCTTTGTATGCAAATGAAATGAGACATTTGTGAATAGAGAATTATGAGATGATTATGTAAACCTGGCCACGTGAGCAGAGCATTCCTGAACTTGTTCATTCAAGCACACGTGTGTCTGTCTATGTGTGCCTGTCTATGTGTGCCTGTCTGTGTGCCTGTCTGTGTGCCTGTCTGTGTGCGTACGTGCAGAAAACTAGTGACATTTGTGCACAGTAGATAGGCATAACCTAGAACACTATGCATTTGAATTAATATCGTATCTGGACATGAACATTTACAGTTATTAACAGGTGTATCCAGCGGTGGGTTAACGCCAGATTGATTGATTTATTGATTGATTGATTGTTAGGCTCCTCTAGATGATTTACATAGATGTATTTATCTCACCCAAGTGATTAGACCCCCTCCACTTCTAACCTCTCACTCCTACCGTTCCGTTCTATCCACATATGAGAGTCGTTGTGTTTGCTTCTTCTTTATTTCTCGTTTATACCGTTATGAAAAAGTGGACCAAATCTTTAGATTTAAATATACTATCTGCTACTGAAATGTGGGAATGAGTTGTGCCATGGACCCGCCAGTAGGATGGTGCCACTGGACCTGCCAGTAGGATGTTGCCATGGACCTGCCTGTAGGATGTTGCCATGTACCTGCCTGTAGGATGTTGCCATGGACCTGCCTGTAGCATGGTGCCACTGGACCTGCCAGTAGGATGGTTTCACTGGACCTGCCAGTAGGATGGTTTCACTGGACCTGCCAGTATGATGGTTTCACTGGACTTGCCAGTAGGAAGGTGCCATGGACCTGCCAGTAGGAGATTTACTGAGAATGTCTCAATTATTCTATTTAGAATTCAGTGAAACTAGAAAATATGAAATTTTCTAGTTTTAGCAAACGAACCTGAAATGCAAGATAATGATGGGTAGAGAGCGACGAAAGATGTCTTTTATATCAACTCTTAGGAGGATGTATACAAATGAGAACCTCTGATCTGAAACTATGTGTACTCAGTCAGGTCTGAATGCTGCTTTGGTCGGTCCTTTAAAAAAGCAAATGTAACGTCAGTTTCCTCACTCGAAAGCGATGTCAGTGACGGGCGAGCCCAGGATTTGAACCCCTCACATACTGATCCGCGGTCCAATATCTTGCCAACATCGCCATTGGCTCCAGCCACCTTTGGATCAACCACGGTGATGGTCGGTTTTCAGAGGTACAGCGGTTCAAAGGTACATCTGACATCTTGAAGAGAAGCCCATTGGGCTTCTGACCTTGACGTTAAACCCACAAAAAGGAGACTGCGCGTAACGCTAGGATCTGTCTATGTTAATCGTGTCTCTTTAGCCAAGAACATTTCTCTATTATTCGCTTGTTTCAGGACTGGTCCACTTCCTCAGAGCACAGGAGTTACTTGATGTATATATACGTTATATTAATATAGATATAGAGTAGAGGGTGTGGAGGAGAATAGACTACTCGTTGCTGTGTGGATGTCTACGAGACGACTGCTTTTGATGAGACATATACGGATAAATATATATATATATATATATATATATATATATATATATATATATATATATATATATATATATATATATATATACAAGACTGAGACTGATGTAACTGCAGAAACTTTTAAATTTAATTGTAACTTTTAATGTTCGCTTTGCAAATTTTTTTCGCATTTAAGATCTACGTTAATTAAATAGATTACACGTGTAAATAGCTAAATATTGACTACTATAATATACTAAGTTTAGCAATTAACTTGATTAATTAGTGTCTAAGTGATTCATTATCCAATTTACAGAATTGACTTTGTAGTTTTAGTTAAGCGCTTGTATATCTAATTAATTAAAACTTTTAATCTTGCTGTCGTACCCCAATACTTTGATGTCATATTAATATAATAAAATCAGTTGTATTTATCAGTTACGCTAAGTACTGTGTGCTTAGCATTTACTGTCCCTCATATTATCATTGCAAGCCACACATTCTAATTATAACGAAAATTAAGCCTACTATTAACGACAATATATGTTTAGTAGTAAATAGTACACATAAAACAAGACACGGCTGGAGCCAGTGGCCATGTCGGTAAGATCCTCGACCGCGGATCAGTATGTTCGGGGTTCAAATCCTGGTCTCTCCCGTCACTGACATCGCTTTCGAGGGAGGAAACTGACGTTAACATTAGCTTTACCAGCTTGTTTATCACACATGTTTTAAGTAATGAAACACCAGAGATCAGATGGATTCATTTCTCCTATAGAGTTATGAGATCTTGTAGAAGCTATTGATTGAGCTCTCATACTAAAAGTTAAGAACGATATCAAAGTCTAATTTTAAAGTTATCACAACTACAGTTCCCACTGTTGAATGAGATAAAACTGTTCCGTATTAAAACGTTCTGATCAATCGATTAATGTATATAACTGGCTCAATTAGACCTCGAAAGTTTATCCGCTTTTCTGCGTGTTGCTGCAGACTGGTTTTCACCCACTCGAAGTTGTTGCTGTTCTTCTCTTCTCCTCCTGACCTTGTCTCTGAGCGCCTCTGTGGCTCTGCACAGAACCCACAGCAGACTGGCTGATCCAACCAACAGCAGCACCAGTCTAGAGCGAGCTGCGCCTGAGCGTATAGTTCATCATTTTATCATTTTAATTTTACCGGTCGAATGGTAATGTTAATCTTCACTGGCTGGAGCCAGTAGCGAAGTCGGTAAGATACTCGACCCCGGATCAGATGGTGCGGGGTTCAAATCCTGGGCTCGCCCGTTGCTGGCATCGCTTTCGAGTGGGGAAACTGACGTTAACTTTAGCTTTTTAGCTGTTTTAACTGTGAGATTTAGCGTACTTGGTTTACTTGCGCGTCAATAATCGAAGTTAAGCTATATCGGCCTAGGTTAATACATTGTGGGTGACCCACTTGGGAAGTCCGAGAGTTAACAGCTTTGAATGAAAAATCCCAGGGCGTTGGAAGGTCATTCCTAAATCGGCGTCGGCTGCAATTGATGCGCCATCAAAAGGCAGCGATTACAATTAACTATGGAGAGGAAGGAGAAAATGGGCCTTAAAAATAAGCATCTATGCTTCCTGACCCAGTGTGCCGTTATCTTTTTGTCTTTAATCGCAGTTACAAACAAAAGCAAACAATATAAAACGTGCGCAAGCATTAAATAAACTTGTGACAGATATACTGTGTAGGAATATGTCAACATTCTGAGAAATAATAAAGCATATAAAAAAGCTAAAGCTAAGGTTAACGTCAGTTTCCCCTCTCGAAAGCGATGTCAGTGACGGACGAGTCCAGGATTAAATGTTATTAATAAGCCTAATACTATTTGTTGTTTATGCAGATCTTTGATTGTTTCATTTAATTAATATCTTCGAAAATTTTACCTGCAATGGCTTCATCAATCGACTCTTCACAATGCAGTTTCTTGTTCATCAGCTTCGTTTCAATCGTTTCCAGGTCCGTGATTTTCCTGTCATTCACATCCTTCATCTCTTCCAAGTCTTTTCTCGCAGTCTTACACGTCCTCAGTTTATCCTCACACTCACCTGCAGTTTGCTTGATCTTCTCAAACGTCTGCTGCACCTTATGCAGCTTGTCTGTCTGCTTGTGACACTTTTCTCTTAGATCCTTCAGTCTATCCTCGCAGGCAACCACACTCTCTCTTAGCTGCATCACAACACTGGAACTCTCTGACTCAGTGTTCTCCGCACATCCCGCTGATCTCAACCGATCCTGACAACTGGAGAGTCTTTCTCTCATCTCTTCCATCTCTCTTCGGTAGTGACCCTCTTCCGTTTCCATCTTCTTCTTCTCTCTCTCGTAGTATTTAACGTCCGTTGTTCTCTCTCTCAGAGTCTCTTCACAGTCTCGTTGGTCACGTGACTCTTTCCTGTCCATCTCCTCAAAGCCGTTGATCTTTTGGAGGCCTGCCTGGAGCTCTGCTTCCAGCTCTTCCAGCCTCTTCCACAGATCGTTGTTCTCTAGGCGGAGGTTGGCGTTCTGAGCAGTATCCGTCAGGAGTCTGCTCTCTATGCTCTGAGCGTACTCCGCCATCTTGGTCAGGTTGTTGTTGTTGTCATCAGCCCTGGCGCAGTGGAAGATTAGCGCCAGTCTTAGCGCTGCTAGCAGAGAAAGGCTGTGTGGCCGCCACATGTTAACTGTAATACAAGCAACCGTGCATGTGTCAGCTTTATACTGAGTTCTACGTCCCTTACGTCGTCTGACCATGAAATCAGGGTCGTATGGATTAGCGAATGAGTAACATCACTCTCTTCAGTGTACTGCCAAGTGGCAGGTTCAAGGTACATTTTCATACTGAAAGTCTGTTTTCTCGCTCCATAACGGCACTCCTTAGATCAACAAGTTAATCCAGTCAAAAAGTCTATTCCTTATCCATACCCTATGTAGCCCATAGCTTGGGAAAAGTATGTCTTCTAAGGTGATTTCCTGTTGCCTTCCTCAGTTAGATAGATTAATTACCATTTAATACTGGGGAAATATTTCATGGTGAGGTGGGTCCCCTCTTGCCATCCTCAACTCCTGCCTTAGTCGCCTCTTACGTACACGCAGCAGATAGTTTGCGGTTGCTCTTTCCTGCAGTGGTCCAACTAGACCCGAGCACAACACGGGGAGTAGCATATTCATTCTAATTATTGACTTAGTTAATCAAACATATTCATGATGTTAACAATCAACCATGCACTTTAGTGAATTCAACGTTATAGTGATGAACGCTTGTAAATAAATTTAAGTAGGCCTAATTTATTTATCACTATAATGTGTAGAATGTAAACTATGTATTCACGATATCATCTAGTGTTAGTGCCACAAAATCATATGTCATATAAAATCATATATCGGATAGCTGCAGTCTAATGCCCGCAAGGGTCTTTTATGGGCAAATTATGTAAAATGTAGCCTACATGAGCATCTCTCTCTTAGTGCACTGCCTACCGGCAGGTTCATGGTATATAACGCATCATTAATTTTTATTTGGGAGGTTTTAGAAGAGAGTCAACACTCATTGTCGTATGATTAGAGGTAATAATCCTGGTTTCTTACTAATTTTCTATCTTTAACTTATTACCGGCCTATAGCTGCGAATAACTTGAAGTAATACACTCTTAATTATGTCTCGTTAATCGTTAATTGTTTGGTTAATCGCGCTATTTGGCTTATAGTCGCTGCTATACACTCAAACATCCTAGGCGATCTACGCGCAATTAAACATTTATCAAGATCAGTTACATGCCAATAAGTGATGTTACCGCAAGAACGGTTGATACGTGAGAGACTAGTACAGCTGCTGAGTAAATACTTCTAATGCATCTACACAGCCTGAAACATGTGTAATTATACAGCTTAATAATTTACATGTAAGTGCTTATATTATCTTAGATTGCTATCACCTATTAAACTTCGACTGGCGCATAGTAAACTCTAGCATGCTATGTGACAAGTTGACAACATTTGTGACAATTAAGTTGACAACGTACATGTATATGACAATTAAGTTCATGACAACATATATAATTATTGCTGGTAGTTAAGTAAGTTGAAACCAAGGGAAAATTTGCAATATATAATTATATAGCATCATCGTCATCGTCATCGTCATCATCATCGTCATCATCATCATCATCATCATCATCATCATCATCATCATCATTCCTCGAATCCCAGGTTAACTATAGCGTCGGAATAAGAATAAATCTTTTCCATTCGATCGTCTTATAAAATTTTGTTGCAATTCATGGATCATATACATGGGCGTTCACCAACCAAATGTCATTCATGCTTTAGTTTGGATTTTACATAGTGCCCTAAATGCAGTCCCGGAGCTAAACAATAGCTAGAGCAACCTACACTGCACGCGTCGAAAGAAACGACTGAACTTTAAAAACTTCATGAGGAAGGCACGAAAAATCACCTCAGAAGCATGCATGGCTGATATTACTTCCAAGTTATATTGGTTATATACGGCAGGGGCGGATCCAGTAATTTTTTGGGGGACCAGACAAATTTTTTTCAATTGAGACATTTATCCGTGTAACCAGTCCAGTGAATGTCAGAGATTTTACTTTCAGATCAGCGCGGCTGGGATTTGAACCCTTTTCAATTCAAAATTTAAATTTATCCAGCATTCATTTAATTCCATTGACTTTTTAAAATGATTCTTTAGAAAAATCATTTGACAGTGTTGCCATTGCTATATGCTATGGTAGCACTAATTCTTGTTTATTTACTTCCTGGAACAAATAAATAATAAATAATCATCGAGTGACAAGTTAGGGAAAAGTTGGGCGAACTTTTATTTCTACCTAAGTTCCTAGTAATCTGATGACTCTGTTTTTCAGGTATTTGGATTACTATTTTTATATGCTGTAGAGTCTAGAACAAAAATATCCACCAATGATTCTAAATCATCTAAAGCCAATACGTGTCTATAGGCCCAATATCACTTGCACTGTTTACGGAACATTCGTGATGATATCTACTACACATGTCCGGGATTGTATTCTGAGTAGTATGTTCGACATGGATAGGATTTGGTGCCCTAACGTGGGGTATGATTTCAGTGCTGGAAGTGTAAAACGAAAAGTTTAAATTCTGGTAATTTCTGGTAAATGTGTCATAATTATTTGTATACATTTTTTGTACTTTGAGAGCTGGACTCGTGTAAACTACCCCCCCTCGCTAGTGTTCTACGAAATGAAAGGTTCTATATGAAAATTTATTTAAGAAATGTAACTGTTAAAAGGTAACCTCGGCTATACTCTAACCTTTTATTTCCAATTTGTTATGTTTCTAATTTTGTTGTCCAATTTAATTTCTTTAATTTCTCTTTTAATTCTTTCCAAGAAATACCATCAATCAGTATGCTGATCGAAACACAAAGGCTGGATCTTTATCAAAACTTATTACAATTGTTGGTTTGAAAATAAAACTAACTTCTGATGAAATATTCCACTGCCTTTGTATAGCATCTGCATAATCTTCTCGTAGGTCTTGTTCAGTGCTAGTATACAGCAGTAGCCCAATCGTCTAAACAGTTTGTAAATTATGAAAGACTGATAATTTTAATACAATATTAAATTAATACTTTCTGAATTAATATAGCTGTGACTGTGGATATCATTATGTAAAGTAAAAAGTAAACATGCATTATAGTGAAATAATCAACCATATGTTGATATCTAACACAATTCATCTCAGGGTCTCTCATTTAAAACTTCATGTCGGTACCCCTACACTATTAAGACATTCATTATTGTAGTCATAACACTATAAAAATACGTAATGTATGTACTCTTATATAACGACAAAAAATATGTAAATAAATATAAAATAAATGTAAATATGTATATGTGCGTTGCATTTATAACTTTTATCAGCCCAATGCATAGTGTTAAGACTCTTCTGTATCGCACGTTGTAGGTAATTGCAGGGCACATAGCGTTAGTATGGCCAGCAACGGAAGAGATGCGTTACCTCTAAGTATGCCGTATGTATTCCTCAACAATCAATCCTTGACTTTTGTACTGGTTCCTATATTAGGATAGATTTTAATGTTCTTATATACTATATATATTATATATATGTTACATATATATATATATATATATATATATATATATATATATATATTATATATATATATAATATATCTATATATATATATAATATATATTATATATATATATTATATATATATATATATATATATATATATATATATCAAGTTATCAATTTGTAACTGAAATTACTTCTATATGAATGTTGATTTTGCAGTAATGTTCCATTGCTAATTAGCTAAATGTTAACTTACAACTAATAATCACTTATTCCTGCTTCAAATTACTGTTTTTAGCTATATCATAGATAATTTATGTTGCTAGTTAATTACTTTTGAAAAAATTTAGTTTTGCTAATTAATTAATGTTGCAAAAATAATTGCTGTTGCTAGCTAATGCCTGTTAAAAGTAGTTTAGTCTTATGTTGCAAATGCATGCTGGTTATCATTTACTAATGATGACTAATTACTGACATTGGCTATTTTTATTGATATTTTCTAATTAATAAATTTCTATCACGAATGCCGAACTTTATTTATCGGTGTAATTTACTAATCAGTTAATCAATCAATCAATATATTATATAAAGTCCTTGCTTTTGCCCAAAGATGATGTCCAGGATATCTCTCTTAGTGCACTGCCTACTGGCAGGTCCTTGGTATATAACACCTCCACTCTTCTCTGTCTTCTGGTTTTCTATTCATGTCCACATATTAGTGGGTCTTTAAATCATCTAACATATCTAATCTCGGCCTGCCCCTGCCTCTTTTTTCTTTCATTCTACCTTCTATGACCTCTTTTAATAGACCTTCCCCTCTTAGGATAGCAACAATTAATATAATAATTAATCTGTCTATAAATTGTTAACAATTTTTCAGTTGGTTTCATGGTAAGATCAGTCGAGATGCTTCAGAAAAAAGATTAAAACCATTGGAGGACGGTATCTTTTTGGTGCGAGAAAGTGAACACTATCCCGGTGATTATACGCTCTCTGTATGCTTCGCTGGTAAAGTTGAGCATTATCACATTTACAAGAAGGGGAACAAGTTAACGATTGACGAAGACGTTTCTTTCTACACGCTCCATGAACTAGTAGAGGTAATGGCTCGTTAACTTGTTAACTAAGAAGTTAAGTAACAGACGTTTGAAGACGTATAATAAATATATTTAGATCATATATATATATAAAGCTAAGGTTAACGTCAATTTCCTCACTCGAAAACGCTGTCATTGGCTGAGCACTATAATTTTGGCGGTTGACCTTGTGGTTAATAACCACGCAACATTTATTAGTGAATACTAAAATTTCTAAACAGTTGTTTAACCTACAACAGATGCGCAAGTGATCTGCTGATCATGACAAGCATAGTAACTACCAGCATTAGACTTACTATTATATGATTGATTGATAAAATTGATTGATTGATTATGAAAAATGTGTTAATATGTTAAATGCTTTGAATGTGTAAATGTGTTAAATATGTTAAATGTGTTATTATGTTAAATATGTTAAATGATAGTAATAAATGATAATATCATAATAATGAAAATGATGATATGATAATAAATGATATGTTCTTCATTAAAAACTCAGTGCTAAGGTAACTCTCTTAATACGTTCACTACAGCACTATAGGAGAGACGCAGATGGTCTCTGCACAAGCCTGGGTAAAGTATGTGTGTTATTATGTTAAATGTGTTAAACGTGTTAACATGTTCACTACAGCACTATAGGAGAGACGCAGATGGTCTCTGCACAAGCCTGGGTAAAGTATGTGTGTTATTATGTTAAATGTGTTAAACGTGTTACATGTTCACAGCACTATAGGAGAGACGCAGATGGTCTCTGCACAAGCCTGGGTAAAGTATGTGTTATTATGTTAAATGGTTAAACGTGTTAACATGTTCACTACAGCACTATAGGAGAGACGCAGATGGTCTCTGCACAAGCCTGGGTAAAGTATGTGTGTTATTATGTTAAATGTGTTAAACGTGTTAACATGTTCACTACAGCACTATAGGAGAGACGCAGATGGTCTCTGCACAAGCCTGGGTAAAGTATGTGTGTTATTATGTTAAATGTGTTAAACGTGTTAACATGTTCACTACAGCACTATAGGAGAGACGCAGATGGTCTCTGCACAAGCCTGGGTAAAGTATGTGTGTTATTATGTTAAATGTGTTAAACGTGTTAACATGTTCACTACAGCACTATAGGAGAGACGCAGATGGTCTCTGCACAAGCCTGGGTAAAGTATGTGTGTTATTATGTTAACTGTGTTAAACGTGTTAACATGTTCACTACAGCACTATAGGAGAGACGCAGATGGTCTCTGCACAAGCCTGGGTAAAGTATGTGTGTTATTATGTTAAATGTGTTAAACGTGTTAACATGTTAAATGTGTCAAACGTGTTAACATGTTCACTACAGCACTATAGGAGAGACGCAGATGGTCTCTGCACAAGCCTGGGTAAGGTCTGTCATGATCCGCTATATTTGGTCCCCACTGATCTCAGGATATCCTTCGACGACATTAAACTCTGTGATCTGATCGGAAAGGGTGAATTCTCAGGTATCGACGTAATTCTTGTCATTCTTCCTTCTGCTATTTTCATCATCAGCATCATCATCCTCCCTTGAATTCTTAGGATCGGGATACGAATAGACTGTCTCAAATCCTCTCTGTCCTACATCATATCATCCATCACTCAATCCCCTATTTGAGACTTTTCCATTCCTTTTTGCTATTTTATGATATTCAAAATTCTATATTCCCTTGTTGTATAGCTGTATATCTGTCATGTTGTCCAGCCTCCTGCAGAATAGACCAACCTGAGGAAGCACGTGTCGTAGGTGGTGACTAAGCAGATATGGTAAAGCTGGTAAAGCTAATGTTAACGTCAGTTTCCTCGTTCGAAAGCGATGTCAGTGACGTTCGAGCCCAGGATTTGAACCCTGAACCTACTGAACCACGATCGAATATCCTACCGACATCGCCACTGGCTACAGCGAAGTCGGTGGAAATCTCATCTGAGGAAAGCCCCGCCTCCTAGGCCATATTTTGACAGGCGGTAGTCTGCAGTAGGTTTGGTAAAGGCTTAGCCGTTGTGAAATCATCAACTGTTTGTTTAACATTGGGTTCTAACTGAGCACAAAATTGGATTTTGAGCACACAATGTATCTTGGACCTGCCATTTGGCAGAGCACTGTAGGGATGGATATGTGATATCTGATGGTAGGGCTGATGAATCGTACTCCTAATGTCCTTTCAGTTCACAAACTAATTTCAGTTTCCATTATAGTATTTCTCAATTTCTATTGTATTATTATATGAAAAAAGTCTATTTCTGCTTTGTTATTTTGACAAATTTCTATTACCTTTTTATTAAAATATATCAATTAACCAGTTGCGAAGATGCGAGAAGAAGTGTGTTCCCCTCCTACATTTCTTCTTGAAGATGTTATTTTTTTGTGTAGTCAAAGCTAGACGGAGAAGTGAAAGTAGTCTAAGATGCATACACGTATTAAGCGGAAGGTTTATTAAATCGACCAATAAATCAAATTTAAAGCCTTCCGGGTAGTTTGTTTGCTACAATTTGGCTGAATAGGACCCATCTTGCTAATGGATGATAGTTTCTTGTAAGCCTGCATTTATGTTAGCCTGCAGTTTACTTCTAGTGGATCAATAGTCTGATTGATTGATTGTTTGGTTGACTAATTGAGCAATCCAGTTCTTGATTGACCATTTGACAGATAAGCTGATTGATTGACAGATTAATTGGTTGATTGATTGATTGATTGATTGACTGAGTGTTTGATTGATTGATTGATGGTATTGATTGATTGATTGACTGAATGATTGATTGATTGATTGACTGAGTATTTGATTGATTGAATGATTGACTGAGTATTTGATTGATTGAATGATTGATTGACTGATTGATTGATCTGTTTTTGATTGACTGAGTGATTGATTGAGTGATTGATTGATTGACTGAGTGTTTGATTGATTGATTGATTGATGGTACAGAGGTGTACAAGGCAGAGTTTCGCAATCAAGTGGTGGCTGCTAAGCGGCTGAGCTACAGTAGTGAGGAGGACGGTATCATGCAGGAGGTCCGGCTAATGGGGTACGTGACGTCAGCTTCTAGTGGATCAATAGATTGATTAATTGATTGATTGATTGATCGATTGATCGATTGATTGATTGAGATATACTATTGATCAGGAAGGGTAGAGGTTAAATTAATAGGTACATAATTTTAGAGGCAAGAGTCACGTGACATTTTAATAACGAATTGACGAAAAGATTATTGATTGATTAAGTTTTTAATTGATTGATTGATTGATTGAGATATACTATTAATCAGGATTGGTTGAGGTTAAATTATTGGGTACATAATTTTCTAGGCTTTATACACATGACACTTTAATAGCAGATTGACGAAAAGATTATTGAAAGATTAAGTTTTTAATTGATTGATTGATTGAGATATACTATTGATAAGGATGGGTAGAGGTTTTATTTATTTATTTATTTATTTTGATCACCAAAAAGGGTCATTCAACCCTGTACAGTTCACAAGCAATGCAAACAAACAAGTAAATGCAATAAGTGAGCACAATTTAAATGTGAACCATGGTGAACTTAAAACGAAAATATTAAGTAGAAATTAAAGAATTGAAATAAAGAAATTCAAAATAAAGAAAATTAATGATAATAGGTAGGCATAATTATACTTTTAAGATCCGTATCATTAATAGCTATTTAATAAGTACTGACGAAGATTAATATTGAAACAGCTAACGGAACGAGATGATCGTAAATTAGGTGGAAGGGATAGCCAGTATCTAGGGCCTTGTACAGCGATATACTTTTCGCGACAGAGGGTTCTGAACGATGGTATAGTAAATTCCGAAACTTGTCGAAATTTATAAACAGAATTTACAACATTATTTAATAGCAACGAATAGTTGTAACATGAAGGCATATCATTATGAATAAGTTTATACAGAAATACGCAACAGCAATGTTTATGAATATCACTTAACTTTAAAATTTTAAGTTCTTTAAATATATTGTTCGTATGACTACGAAACTCTGCATGTTGAATTATTCTAATTGCTCGTTTTTGGAGTACTATCAATTCGTTGAGCAAGGTTTTAGAAGCGTTCCCCCAAACAATATTACAATAAATTAGATGCGGATATATTAGACTGTAGTATAAATTTAACATACAATGTTTAGGTAACTTAGTTTTAACCCGATGGAGTAATCCAATGGATTTGGCTAATTTTTGTGCAGTATAAGAAATATGATATTGCCATGATAATTTTTCATCAAGAATCACTCCCAAAAATTTAGTCTTATCTATTCTAGAAATGTTGATATCATCTATGTATATATGAAAATTTTCAGAATTATTGTTATATTTGTATTTATACCCAAATAGCATGTAATTGTTTTTTTTGTATATTTAGGGATAATCTATTCGCTTTAAACCAGTCTGAGAGTGTTAGGAGTTCAGTATTAATTGAATTCATTAGTTTCAAAATATCAGGGTTTGTGCAGATAATATTTGTATCATCTGCAAATAATATGAAGGTAAGAATTTTACTAATCTCGGATATGTCATTGACATAAATCAGAAACAACAAATTAAATTAAATCAACAGGTTAAATTAATAGATACATAGTTTTCTAGGCTTTAGACACGTGACACTCTAGTAACGGATTGACGAAAAGATTGTTGATAGATTAAGTTTTTAATTGATTGATTGATTGATGATGCAGATCGCTAGAGCATATTAACCTCGTGAAGATGATAGGCGTAGCTATGAGAGACACGACGCTGTATATCATCACTGAGTTTATGCCGCGAGGAAGCCTTGTAGACTATCTCAGGACACGAGGCCGAGGGGCCATCAGTCTAAAAGATCAACTAAAGTTTGCCAGGTATGAGCTTATTAGTTTTAGCACTGAGTCAGGCTGGAGCCAGTGTCGAAGTCGGTAAGATACTCGACCGCGGATCAGTATGGGCGGGATTCAAATCCTGGGCTCGCACGTCACTGACATCGCTTTCGAGTGAGAAAACTGGCGTTAACGGTAGATTTTTCAGCTTTTTTACTCTTTGACCTCGATTGAGAGAGATTGAGTGGGCGAGAGAGAGAAGAAAGAGGCTGTAGAGATATTTGTAAATCTGTGTGGATTAAGTAAGGTTAACTCACACGTAATGTTGTGAAGATTATAATAAGATGTCTCTTCAAGACTGTTTGCCCAACTGCTTGCATCTATTGTTACTTAACCAAAAAATGACATCGCTTTCGACTGAGGAGTTAACCTTAGGATTCCTTAGGATTCACCAGCTTTTTATGGTGCTACAGTTGATGATCGTTTCAGAATGCGGCTGATAAATGATGCAGTCGTTTAGAATGTGATAACAATGTGTTACTGTTTCTGTTCTTTTAACTGAAGTGTAAATTTGCTTGCTTTTAATAAAGGATAGGGCTGCTTTCTGAAGGCTGCATCTGAGTTGCCGTTAAATCTAATCTCAACGCTTGCAGCCACAAGTTTCTAATATGTTATGTAGTTAGCCTGCCAGTCAGATGCTATCCACAATTTAGTTGTAGATACTTCTAAGATATCACTAATTGATTGATTCGCTACTTTAGTGTTAACCGATTGATTGATTGTGTCTAGGGACTCATGTAATGGTATGGCTTATTTGGAATCGAAGAATATCGTCCACCGAGATCTCGCTGCTAGAAATGTGCTCATCGACGAAAAACTCAGCGCTAAGGTTAATCTTTTTAATTGCTCTTCATTAAAAAGTCAACGCTAAGGTTAATCTTTTTAATTGCTCTTCATTAAAAACTCAGCGCTAAGGTTAATCTTAAAGTTAAAAAACAATTTATCATCAATTACAAGATATTCAGCGCAGTAATAGCACTCAAAATGAATCATTTGTAAACTATATCACTGTGAAATAACTTGACATAAAATTGTAAACTACAAGCGTCCTAAGAGGCACTAAGCAAGAGCTGAGAAAGGCAATGGGAAAGCTTCTATGAAGCCGCATTATTCCCAAGCTATAGACTACATTAAGGTGTGGAAAAGGCATAACCATTTGTGAAGAGATTACTCGTTAATTGATAGCGTGCTCTTTATGGAATGTGAAAACAGCATGTGAGTAGGAATAAGTACCTTGGACCTGCCACTTGGTAGAATATTAGAGAGTGAGAGAGAGATATAGAGAGAGAGATCACTTCGAAACTTGTATTCTCTTGCTTTATGTGTATTTGCATTAGACTACGGTGTCACTTAATTGTTGTTGTTGTTGTTGCTCTTCAAGGTTTCAGACCTGGGATTAGCTCGTAACGTTAATGCCAAACACGCAATATCCAAGATTCCTATCAAGTGGACTGCGCCTGAGGCTCTTAAAAACTCAGTGAGTGTTGAGAGATTGTTAAAATGTCAACAAACCAGTCATTCTATTGAATTACTCTCAAGTAGTTAATGCGACAGATTTGTGCTAATGCTTACCTATAAAATTAAGGAAAGCATTGTATATTTCATTAGCACAACTCTGCTGCATTGACTTCTTTCGAGTAATTCAATTGAAGTCTGCTAAATAAAAAATAAATGGTGACTATAAAATTACTGATATTGTGATATACGAGCAAGGAGTTGGTAGATAAAGAGCGAACGAATGTAGACACAGATTTACAGCTTCCGTTGGCGACGTCTGGATATGTTGTGATTCTTATGATATGAAAGAAAGTGAATTGACTTATTGGATTGATACGTGTGCAGAGTGGTGTGATGAGACTGATTAGATTGATGTGTGAGTAAAGTTATTTGATAAGGACTGATTAGATTGATGTGTGAGTAAAGTGATTTGATAAGGACTGATTAGATTGATTTGTGAGTGGAGTGATTTGATAAGGACTGATTAGATTACTATGTAAGTAAAGCGATTTGATAAGTACTGATTAGATTGTTTTGTGAGTGGAGTGATTCGATAAGGACTGATTAGATTAATATGCGAGTGTAGTGATTTGATAAGGACTGATTAGATTGTTTTGTGAGTGGAGTGATTTGATAAGTACTGATTAGATTACTATGTGAGTAAAGTGATTTGATAAGGACAGAGTAGATTGATATGTGATTTGTTTTGTGATAAGATTTGTGTGATAAGATTTGATAAGGTTTATGACTGATAATATAAGACTGATAAGATTTGTGTGATAAGATTTGATAAGATTTATGACTGATAATATAAGACTGATAAGATTTGATCAGATTTATGACTGATAATATAAGACTGATAAGATTTGTGTGATAAGATTTGATAAGATTTACGACTGATAATATAAGACTGATAAGATTTGTGTGATAAGATTTGATCAGATTTATGACTGATAATATAAGACTGATAAGATTTGATAAGATTTATGACTGATAATATAAGACTGATAAGATTTGTGTGATAAGATTTGATCAGATTTATGACTGATAATATAAGACTGATAAGATTTGTGTGATAAGATTTGATCAGATTTATGACTGATAATATAAGACTGATAAGATTTGTGTGTATATAGAGTGACTTCACCAGTAAATCTGACGTTTGGAGCTTTGGCGTGCTGTTATGGGAGATTTATTCATTCGGAAGAGTTCCGTACCCCAAGATGGTTTGTATATTTCAGTCTTCCTCTCTCGTTTAGATGAAATGTCAGTGCTATCTTAAGGTACTATTCAGAAATTCCTCTCTCGTTTTCTGCTGTTTCACTGTATAGCTTGCTAGTCAACTGAACCCACTAGCTTATGGGTCATCACAATTCCTAAGTTTTTACACAGCTAAATAACGTGTCTTAATTTTCAATATAATTATAGTGTCTGAAGAGGTTTTCCAGTTTTTTTCAGAGTTAGTCGGTTCTAAGAAAACACATGATGTTTTGGTGGACTATTCTCTTAGTTCTTCAGATTCTTGTAGTTAACGGCTTGCGAGGTCTTTGATATTATTAGTGCCCAATCATGTTATAGTTGTGTAATTGTTACTCAGCCATCAAGAATATAAAGATGTGGCTGCAGCGATCGATAGTGCTTTTTTAAGTTTGTCATTTCTTTTACTCATTTACCTCTCACATAGTTACTGATACAAATTTAGACGAATCTGTTGTGCATGCTTGATATTGTCTGCTATGAACTACTGTTGTTCTTACAAGGTGGTCCAGAATAAATACGACTACTCTGAAGGCCAATTAACAATTTTTATCTGATCTTCTTACTTAATACACTAAATCAAAGATCATCTTTGCTATAAATCTGCTATTTATCTATGAGATACTTTCACAGATGTTTGTGAAATTAGGTATTTAAAAGATTCACAGCAAAGAAATTGTTAAAGTTATTAGCCTTCCCAGTGGTTTCATTTATTCTGGGCCACCCTGTAATTGACATTGTCTGCTGTGATCAGCTACTGCCGGACGTCCAGCCGTTTTTAGAGTCTGGGGGGAGGATGGAGCCCCCGGAGTCGTGCCCCCCTGAGATGTACGAGATCATGAAGAAGTCGTGGAGTCTAAAGCCGGCGGACAGACCGACGTTCAAGCAGATCTACGACGACATCACCTCTACGCCTGTATAAACCATCAGCAACCGCCTCAGCGACCATGAGTTCACCTGTAGTACCGTCAACGTGATGTTCGTGTGCTTGCTTGTTCGCAGAATAGTTCCGTAGATATGGTAATGAAGAGATAAAGTGCACATCAAAGCACATCATGTGTCAAAACACATCTTGTGTCAAACACGTGAATGTGACGAAACATGTCAATGCGTAAACACTTAATGTGTCAAAACACATAATGTGTCAAAACGCATAATGTGTCAAAACACATTGATGTATCAAACACATCATGTGTCAAAACACATAATGTGTCAAACATGTAATGTGTCAAAGCACATAATGTGTCAAAACACATAATGTGTCAAATTACATCAATGTGTTCAGTAACCCTTCCGATATGACTTCAGGTGACGAAATGACAAATTTATTATAAATATATTTACGCTTATGACCAAATTTTAAATTTTAAATATTCGAGGGGACCTTGAGTACTATTAGTTTAGAAGTGATGTTTGAAGGAACACGTGATACTCATGGCATTAACCAGTGTCCAAAGAACTTATAAGTATGTTGTTTAACGAACAGAAATCTTGCTATTTTATCCTATGAGCAGTGGATCTATAAGCTAGGCGTGTGGTACTCTAGTGAAACATGATAATGTTACAGTGTTTCAACATTTCCAGCTAATTTAAGAAGTAAGCAATAACATTCCGGCCACTGATATATATATATATATATATATATATATATATATATATATATATATATATATATATATATATATATATATACATACATACATACATGATACACATATAATCATATATACATATACTGTATATATATATATACAGACTGGGGCAAAAAAGTAATCCCCTAGCAAAATCTCGATAACTTCAACAAAACTCAAAATATTTGTACAAAATATTTGTACAAAATATTTGTACAAAATATTTGTACAAAATATTTGTACAAAATATTTGTACAAAATATTTGTACAAAATATTTGTACAAAATATTTGTACAAAATATTTGTACAAAATATTTGCAGTTTCAAGGGGAGGAATTTCTGCACATAGTGTGCAAATTTGGTGAAAATCTATTCAGTAGTAACAAAATTACAGCGTTTCTGCAAAAAAGTTCTAAAATCAATTTAAACAGAGCCTTTTTAACAAAAATCTTAGTAATTTTGACAAAACTCAAAATATTTTGACAAAATTTTCGGAGCGTCTAGTGCAGGGCTGCTTGCATATAGTTTGCAAATTTAGTGAAAATATATTTAGTAGTAACAAAAGTACAGCGTTTTTACGGAAAAAGTGTAAAAATCAAATTTAATAAGGCTTATTTAAACAAAATACCGATAAGATTTGTCAAAATTTTGGAATAAGTTTAGTAAGTGAACGAATTTTAAACAGCTTCTATTAGAGCAGCTAAAGAGGTAGTGTAGACTTATGCTGCATCATGTAAGTAAAAGACCTGTTTCAGGGTCGTTATGTTCTTTAAAATGAATGACTGATATTTCAAAAAGGCCTCGTTAAAATTGAATTTAGCACTTTTCTCATAGAAACACTGTAATTTCGATTCTACTGAATATATTTTCACGAAATTTGCAGGATATACGCAGAAATTCTTCCTCTAAAGGATCCGAAAATTTAGTAAAAATATTTTGCATTATGTTGAAGTTATTGAGATTTCGCTAGGGGATTATTTTTTTTGCCCCAGTCTGTATATTTATATATATATATATATATATATATATATATATATATATATATATATATACTGATATATATATAATATTAATATATACACACACCACACATCCATTACATTATATATATACATGTATATATATATATATATATAATATATATATAGATATATATATATATATATATATATATATGTATAGTATGTGTCTGTGTATATACACCTAGCATGTATAACTTTTATAGGCTTGAATTACATGTCTTTGAGGCATGTTATACCACAGCACAGGACTGCCGGCGACAAGTTCTGCTTAAGCCTGCTACATGTCGTAGTCTTGCCTCTTGCGAAGATTTAGCGGTAGATGCCTTCTCTACTAATGTTAAAGGAAGCCTTTCAAATACAGAAATTAGTATACATTTTATTTATTGTATTGTTATTTCGCGATAACATTGATTTCTACGATACTTTCTGTTTTTCTCAATCTGTATTTGATACTTGAATGGACAATGTAACGGTAATTTGACGCTTGTAGCAATTTGAACTCTTTTCGTGGTCAGTTGTTCTATTGGTGAAGTTCGAAGGCTCATTGTAAATCCTATCACGTTTTGTTTTTGCATATTCTGCTGATTCTTGGAAAACAAAAGCTGATCTCTCGGAAAATTTTAGGGTAACAAAAATAATTGTAATGTCATTATTTTAATAAGTTTATCAAAAACGTAATAACCTGACCTATATTAATGTTTAATAGAGTATATCATACTTAGGCATCTCTATACTTTACAACAGTTACCGTAAAACAAGCAATATACAATAAAATGCACACAGTAAAAATCACTAAATATCAAATAACTATCATACGTAACGTAACGTATAATATTTAGTCAGGTTGCAAATATTTAAGCCATATATCTAAGACTTGAAAATAATTTTGTTTCCGTATCCCTTTCTAACTTATAGATGAAATCTTTATATCAGAAATTTGAGAGTAGAATGCGCTGAATTGAACAGCGAAATGAGAAAATGGCGTATACGTGCACAGAGTTTGTAAATAGTTTCACTTTATTGATTATTACCTCTTAAATCATATACTGTGTTCGTTGTTTTCATCAATGCTTGGGTTTTGCTATTCAGTCTGACTTCGTTGTAACGGATTATTTGTAGATGATTGTCTAGATTTATACTCTATTTTCGTACTAGACCAATTGACAACTGAGAGATCGCTAACGAGGTAGCAGTTGATAAAATATGTGCATTGGACCGGCTATTTTGCATTGCAATTAGAGATTTATATTATGCCATTTTTAGTATACATGTAGGCCTATAACGTACATATGGTATATAAGTTTTAATTATTTGTCGAATTATTATGATTTTTAATTAATATCAGTTAGTAAATGTGTATTTATATTTATTAATATACGTGTATAAATTAATTTGTCGGATCACTTATAGTATAAATGTGTTTTAGACATGTTTATAGCAAGCTTGAAGACTCCTATTTGATCAGTGCTGTAGATGTGATATAGAGATCTCGCGAGTCAGGTTTTTCCTATCTCAGCATGGATCATGATTATGACGAGGCCTTTGATAAAATAAACTCTGTTTATCAAGGAGTACTGTGCAAGATATCTTAAGAATAATATTTTAAACTGTAATTAGATTTATGTATACGGTCTGTCATTTGTTAGAACACTATTAAGCGAGATTCACTGAGGGTGAAAGAGAGATAATCGAGAGAGAAGTGGAGAGCATTTTTGACTGGTAGGATGGCCTAGTGTATAGCAGATGCTTGATAGTCGAGAGATGACGGTATGAAATCTCAGCAGAACTGTGTGCTCGTATCCTGGAGATACTAAGAACTTCAGAAGTTTTACTTATTAATATTTATTTAGCTGTATTTTACGTACTGTTGAATATTAGTTTTCTAACTTTGTGAATTAAACAGCTTTCAATAAAAATCCTGTTAACAGGGTTGCCGTTTTTCTCTTATTTAAGAAGTCTCTTAATGTCTGTCGTACTACATTTCATAGCAAGTTGATTTCTAGTTAAGCCCAAGCCAAGTTTAACGTCATTTTCATGCTCGATAGCATGTCAGTGACAGGGACAGCATAGGATTTGAACCCTGCACCTACTGATCCACTGTCGATCAACATACCAACATGCATAATTAGTTGGCTATGACACTGTTTTGGAAATGTTTCTTCAGATCCCCTTAATACGGCTTCTTTTTACTTTTTATGGATGATAACATTAAATTTTCTTCATTGTTAAATATGTTAGCACTGGTAATATCTGAAATTAAATCTTAGACGAATGACGAACGTAAATCATTGAACATTCACCAATAACAACAGAAGATATACGTTTATATGTTAACATCGAACGAACATCATTTGCATAGAAATGCAACCTCCACAAAGAGATTTAGATATGTTTAAAATGATGGCATGACAGATCTGTAATATTTCGATTCATAATATAGACACATGGACTTAGCATTAACGAACAGTTTAAATCAAATGATTAATCGCCAGATCTGCAAATAATACATAATTATTTATAATAGAAAGTGATAAATGTTTTACATATTAGTCCATTTACGTTAGTGTCTTAATCGTTAATTTAGACATAAAATAACAAATTAAAGATGACATATAGCACTGATCATCCATGATGACATATAGCACTGATCATCAATGGTGACATATAGCACTGATCATCAATGATGACATATAGCACTGATCATCAATGGTGACATAGCCCTGATCATCAATGGTGATATCTATTATTGCAATATCTCCCTACATGAAAGGATCTATTCAAAATGATAGTGGGATAGTTCCGATTAATGGTCAAGAAAAATGGAAGGTGTACCATATTCTGAGAAGCTGTACATTTAATGATAGAAAGGAAATTAAATTAGTAAATGAATAAATGTCTCAATAGCGCAATGGTTAGAGGTGTAGATAACGTCATGAAGTTTCAAATGACAGACCCTGGGGCGAATTGAACCCTCGTGGGTTCGAATCCCAGCCGCGCTGAACTGAGAGTAAAATCTCGGACATTCACTGGACTGGTTACACGGAAAATGGAATAAATTGCCTAACGGTTTAAACATGTGATATTAAAAAGTGATAGATATCAACATAGTTGATCATTTCACTATAACGCATGTTTACTTTTTACTTTTTTTACTTTTACAGACGTATCACAACAACCAAACGAGATTTTCTCAATGCAAATTCTTGGATAACATGGAGTATCATATACAGTTATAAAATGATGGACTACAAGTTGAATATAAAACATTACATCAAAACCGTTAATAAGCAAAAGTGTTATCCAATATTTTTCAGAGTTATGAAAATAACTACGCATGTTTTGAAGCAGTTGTAGTGCCACAATGTTCCTGTGCCACAATGCTCCTGTGCCACATACATTTGTGCCACAGTGCTCCTGTGCCACATACACCTGTGTACCACAGTATACCTGTGTGCCACTGAACACCTGTGCTACAGTACATCTGTGCCACAGTACACCTATGCCACAGGAGCACTGTGGCACAGGAGCATTGTGGCACAGGAGCACTGTGACATAGGAGCACTGTGACACAGGAGCACTGTGACACAGGAGCACTGTGACACAGGAGCACTGTGACACAGGAGCACTGTGGCACAGGAGCACTGTGGCACAGGAGCACTGTGGCACAGGAGCACTGTGGCACAGGAGCACTGTGCTCCTGTGTCACAATGTTCCTGTGACACAGTACACCTGTGCCACAGTACACCTGTGCCACAATGCTCCTGTGCCACAGTGCTCCAGTGCCACAGTACACCTGTGCCATATACACCTGTGCCACAGTGCTCCTGTGTACCACAGTATACCTGTGTGCCACTGAACACCTGTGCTACAGTACACCTGTGCTACAGTACACCTGTGCCACATACACCTGTGCCACAGTACACCTGTGCCACAATGCTCCTGTGCCACAGTGCTCCTGTGCCACAGTACACCTGTGCCACATACACCTGTGCCACAGCGCTCCTGTGTACCGCAGTATACCTGTGTGCCACTGAACACCTGTGCTACAGTACACCTGTGCTACATACACCTGTGCCACAGTACTCCTGTGCCGCATACACTTTTTTGCCACAGTGTTTCAGTGTGCCACTCTACCAGAGGTGGATCTTCATTTATAGAACCATAGATGAAAAAAACGTTTTTTACGTTTTTTATATCTTTAAAAAAAACGCGTTTTTTACGTTTTTTATTTTTTATAAAATAAAAAACGTAAAAAAACGTAAACCTAGTTAGGCAGATGATCTAATTTTTAAGACATTTCCATTCTCAATTTCTTACGGATTTAAATTTTCTTGTATTGATAATTATGAACGACTGACAGTGTGGCTGTTTGTGACCTGAAAGTATTTGTTTATATTTGTATGGAGTCTATGGACATACTTTAAAACTTTAGATCAAGTCTAGTTGTAATAAAATTGTTTAGTGGTATGGAATGAGGGCATGGTAATATAGTATATGCAAGCCTAAGTGTACGCTACTAACGTTTTTCTTCAACGTTTTTTTACGTTGTTTATTTTTTTGGAAAAAACGTTTTTTAATTTTGGTAAGAACATTTTTTTCATCTATGTATAGAACATCACAACCTGTTAGACAATCCTGTAGGTTTAGACAGAAGTACCAAGTCAATTACACACAAGTAGCACTGAAAGCTCTTAAACGTGACCATAACAAAATAAAGGAGATTTAGAAGAGACATTGAGAAGTAAAAACATAACTGGTTTAAATAGTCTAGCATTATTTATCACATAGTTAAAAGCTAATGCTAACGTCAGTTTCCTCACTCAAAAGCGAAGTCAGTGACGGCGAGCAAGCCCAGGATATGAACCACGCACATACTGATCCGCAGTCGGAAATCTTACTGACATCACCACTGGCTCCAGCCAGTAGTTAGCGAGATGCACGTGAAAGAAGACCAGGGTTCGTATAGCTGACAATAGGATTACCTGATAATCTACGGGGTGCTCGTTCAGACGTTTGATGTAGTTTTGATATTTGATTTACTACATCAGCTGCCTAGTTACAGTATATATCGTGTGATATCACTATTTATCAAGCAATTCTTTAAATAAATCATCTCTTCTGAAGAGCGCCAATTAATTGACAATTTTAAAAACAGTGAAGACAGCACGTTAGCTTTAGTACACTGCAAAGATAATGTTACGTTAGAAATCACACAATGAACAACACAATGAACAACATACTGAACAATACAGTGAACAACATAGTGAACAACATAGTGAACAACACAGGGAACAACACAATATAAAAAATGCAGGATAATATTTAGAGAGGCAAAGCCTGTGGTACATCGGTTAAACAGCGTACTTGAGTTTCAGAAGTGCTTTGTTCAAAGCCCAGGCTCTGAACTGTTAAGATAATCTAAGTTCTTATCTAGTCAGCAATTGTCAGTAACCCAGCAGCTCTAACCAGCCCTGCAATGAGCTTAAACAGACCACAGAGCACCTCCAGCAAATATCAATCAATCAATCAATCTCTTCTCAGCAAACATATCAATCAATCAAGCAATCAATCCATCGGTCTTTTCTCAGCAAACACATCAGTTAATCAATCAGTCAGCATTAAGTTCACAGATTGAAGACAGATTATAATGTTATCTGACGATAACAGAACCATATAAAAAGGGACATCATTTTACCAACTGGTAAGATTTGTTATCTCAGTCTCTGTTACTGTTTCCGCGGTTTTTTAACCTCAATGATATCTTTAAATTGATCCAACCTACGAGGATCTGCACTTACGAATGCTGCTCTACAGCATTCGTAAGTGCAGGTAACTGAACACTGTTAGTACTTGATATATACAATAAATCTACACGCAGACAATAAACTAACCAATGAATGAGTACACACTATATACCGAGCAATAAAGAAACAAACCATCATCCTGCGATGGCGTACAAATGAACATAGAATACGAGAATGTAAAGAGAAGAGAGTTCAGATCACAGGCTGGTTCTAGTCCACTATCTACTTGTTCCCTGATAACAACTAATAAACCCAGATAACAATGGCAGAGTCTACTCTGAATGTTCCTTCTTGAGAGCTGTGAGCGGTGGTGCAGCATCCATGTAGTCATACTGCGACATACAAACACACGTAAGTGATACAACTACAGCATACAAACACATACAAACACATACAAACACACATAAGTGATACATCTACAGCATTCAGGCACATACAAGCACATACAAACACATAAGTGTAGTGATCAATATACAACTCCTATACAAAGATCAACATACCATATAGATATATATCTCACATACACAATACAAGCATTATACAACCTACCTAATCGATATACAACTCCTACACAACGTTCATCACACCTAATAGATATACAAGATATTTACAACATTGTAATTAGATTATAATGTCTGCACTTACTATAGCAAGTTGACGCCCGATATTTCCGACAGTAATGCCACCAGAAAAAAAGATGCAAGGAAGCCACGAACGAATGTAAAGGAAGTCAGGCGCGGTATACCTAACATCAATCAATCACTCAAACAATAAAGCAGCAAATCTATTAATCAATCTGTCAATCAGTAAATCAATTAATCAATAATCAAAATACCAATAAATCAATCAAAATAAGTAACTCAAATAATATTTAGAGTAGTATTAATTCCTAAAATAATATCATACAATATATATACTACATTCATATACTGTGAAGAGGTTTGTGACCACATTTTTTCTGACACAAACATGCTTTTAAAAAACGATGTACCATTGCATGTATGTCTCTGGCAGATTCTCTGGGCGAGGAAAACAACATTAACCGTTCTTGAGAATATTAAGCCCATTCTTAACACAAAAACAGATTTAGAATTCTAAGCATGAACTAGAAGGAAAGCTGTTCTTATTAGAAAATCCGAATACACAAGTGAATTTATTGGAGACCCACATATAAATAAATTGAAAGGTCAATGGATTAATCAACAGAAGACCTTCGTATCTATATTGAAAGGGCAATGGACTAATAATAATAATAATAACAAAGGTTTAACGTCCGTTTCCTCATCCAGGGATGATGTCAAGGACGTCCCCACAGCACACAACACTACAGATCTATTCACCCAAACCAATCTGCAAAGGAAATGTGCTGAGGAAAAGTAAGGTACTAAATGAAAGCCGGTCCGGTGATAAAAATGGTAAGGGTAGGACGTAAAAATAATCAACAGAACACACCTGTAGATGCCGTGGTAAACAAGTAGTTGTGTGATCAGCGTGGCTACCACAGCTATACAGACACCGAGACCAAACCCACAGGGCGACCTGTCGAACAACCACCACAACCCTATCGACATGGCCGCCAGAGTCAGGGACAACTGGAGATTATTAGCAAAGTCTATCTTCTGTTGACGCATCAGAGTCAAGAAATTATGCCAACAGAGCTTCAGAAAGATTAATAAATTAAACATTTGCTATTATTAATATTATCAATATTAACTATTTAGACTAAATGGAGTTTATTAGCAAAGTCTATCTTCTGCGCACGCATCAGAGTCAAGAAATTACACCAACAAAACTACAGAAAGATTAACATTAAACATTTGCTATTGCTAATATTAAAATATTTATACTTGAATCTATGGTACATACTATATGAAGACTATTGTAATGTTTCTTTCTTATAATGTAATGTAATTGTAATGTAATGTAATGTAATCTTGTAATGTAAAAACTGTAATTTTTCATTCCTTTGTAGGAACTTTTGCTCTCTGATTATTACTTTAACACTTTTGTAGATAATAATATTTATAAATAATTAATCTAAAAAAGAGTGAAGAATAAGATGATATGTGAAGTGAGAGTTGGTAAAGGATACAGCGCTGGCGTGGTTTATTCCTACAAACACGGCCACACATCTCATCACTCCCGACCACTCCTGCTTATGGTGTGGCTTATCACCAAGGTGCCGGTCAAAGTATGGATACAACAGTCCTATGATAGCTGTACACATACACATGTAGCACATATACATACACACTGTGACACAAACACAGACACACACTGAGACCTATGATAGCTGCAACACACACACACAGACATACACTGAATTATGTACTTATTGATCAAGGAACTAATTAAATGACCAAGTGACTTATTGATTGATATACAATGACCTACTTCTAGACCTACCACAACTCAGTGAAACACTCCATACTACTGTGACAAAGGTATTTAAGCTGTATGACTAATTACCCTACAACAAGCAACCAGACATTCTAAAGAAGATATTTAAATGGTTACCAGAGATTGACTTTTATGTGATTGATTGATTGATTGAGCGATTGATTGTCTTACAGAAAGCAGTGTTACAGTTCACCTAACAATTTAATGAGTTAATAACTGTTTATTTAATTAATTTAGACAGTCAAGAAGTCTCTCATAACCTACCTGTTTTTTAAATTGCTGAAATTATTTTCTGCTACTGTTTAATAATGCTTAGATAGATATATGTGACTTTAGAGCTCTTAAAGTAGGATAAGTTTGCCTTGGTCAATTTTTTATGTTATCTTATAATTTTCCATCTTATATATTTTTTATTTTTTCTTAATAAAAAGGAATAGATTTTTATAAGATCTGCATTTGATCAACTGATTGATTGATTGTTCAACTGATTGATTGATTGACCTACCAGAAGCAGTGCCACAGCTAGGAGGAACCCACCACGCGGAAGAGAAGATATTGTCTAACACATCTGGAAACAGCGTGACCTGACGTTGAACCTGAAGGAGATTGAGAACAAGAGCAAACAACGCTCCGATGACAAACAACAAACTTGCTCGTAGAAACAATTGTTTTATAGTCCTTGCCATCTTAATCTTTTGTTAAGTTCTCTCTTGACACAACGGTATAGTTGTAGACACTGAATTTTAATTTTTATACCAATAAACACTATATCTAGTGAAACCGAAACTTATGCATCCTCTATGTCTGCTAATTCAGGTATATATTATAATGTTCACTTTTACCCTTTAGATATACCAGCGGTTGAAATATATATCTTATTATGGCACTTTTGTACCATTATATTGTAAGACACCATATATTGTGGAACTATAAGCCTAATTAAATCTGTAAATAAACAAAACAATTAACATAATACACTGGGCATTTTAAAACGCATCCATAACGACTATAATTGACGCAATTATGATATAATATAATACCGATGCCAATCTTCTCTCTGTTCCAAATATTCTCACGTCATTGGGCAGACGTTTATTTTCTTATGCAGCACCCACAATCTGGAACTCTTTACCTGCTAATCTTCGCTCTTGTGTTTCTCTTTCAACATTCTCTAATAAGCTTAAAACTTACCTTTTCCCCCCATAGATATAATCAATCTACCTTGATCATTTTTTGATCACCAGACTGGCTTTCGTTTAGGACCATACTTCTCCTCAGCACATTTCTTTCGCAGATTGGTCTGGGTGAATTGATCTGTAGTGATGTCTGCTGTTGGGGACGTCCCTGACATCATCCCTGGACGAGGAAACGGACGTTAAACCTTTATTATTATTATTATTATTATTACAAAAATGTTTCAATTTATTTTAAATAAATTGTAGGTCGTAACTCCCATAACTCCCATTGTTGAGGGGATCGCGGATAGGTTGGCTCAGTCGAGATTGAGATGGTATGGGCATATTGTGAGAAAGGCAGATGAGGATGTAGTAAAGAGAGGTTAGAGAGAAGAGATGGATGCCAAGCTAAAGAGAGGTAGACCACAATTGACGTGGGATGCGGTAATTAAGGACATGAAAAATAGAGGATTGACTGATGATATGGAGTGGGACAGGGAGGACTGGAGAAAGTCTATTCGTATCCCGACCCTAGTTAAACTGGTATTTAAGGGAAGAAGAAGATGATGATGATGTAGGTCATAACCCCAGCTATTCAGTTCATTATCTGGAGCTAGTACAAGTGTACTAATAGAGCATTAGTTTATTAACACAATTAATTGGAAAACTGGCTTCATTTTTCTACATAATTACACTTGATCTTTCTAATTGCCGCTACGCTTTGCCTCTCTCATCTCCTATCTCAGGTTCAGATTAATTAAATTTTATTACAATTAATTAAAAGGCATTTTATTTTTATAAAAATAAACAAACACAGCTGATCAGTGGGCGGAGTCGATCCATTATGTGCTGTGTTACCATTCTAAAAAGATTGAAAAAAGTTTGGGCTTCTTCTAAACTTCTGAACGATATCTATGTGATATCTAATGAATTTCTGCATTGATGGTATCGCTGAGACCTAAGTCTAAAAATAGGCACCAATGAGTGCGTCTCATTATACAGGTGAAGGTGAAGGTAGTTTATTTCTTTTAATTTATATAAATATAATGTATATTTTAGTTTAGAAAGTTTTGTTTGATAAAAAATGATATCTATAATGATATTAGACACTCAGTCGAATAAATGTAGATTTTATTAAAAATTCTGATTTGATTAAATTAAAAATATAATTGGTAACTCTTTCTCTCTCTATCGTGTTCTGTCAATATTACAAATAAATTTATAAGTGGCAGGTGCATGGTATAAATTCATATTCAGTGTCAGTGGTTAAAGTGGGGGGGAGGCGCAGGGGAACTAGTTTCACTAGTTCTCATTTTTCTAAAGTGCGTTCCCCCGCTAGGGGGCCTATTATGTGTACTTCTTCTTGTACATCATCTGCTGATCATCCTTTCCTTTCATATGAACAGTTTCATAGACGGTTGAAGGCTTTTCTTTTTGACCACTCATATCCAACCTTTGCACATGAACTGAGACCAACACGCAAACCTCCATTCCACTAGTACCCTTCCTCTGACCGACCTCCCGGATTCTGGATCGCACCGTTCTGGACCCCCCACTCTGCTCATCGGATTTGATTTGGTACCACAGCGCTCAATGTTGTCATTGACGACAGTAGCACTCTAATTTTGTTGTTGTTGTTGTACTAGGGTCCATGTATAATGAAAGGGGGCCCAAAAAATCACTAGATAGGTGGTAAATTTGTATAATATTTAATTTTTTAGTTTCGACAAAGGTTCCAAATGTAAAATTTTAAAATGTTAGTAATGGTATTGCAATATAGTGTCAATAATATTTTTTATCGACACTATATTGCAATATCACGGTTTCTCTAACCTATAAGTCTATTACCACTCCTGGTAATAGTTACATGTCCCACTTACTACAAGTGGGACAACCTACCTCCAGGCCTACCAGGTCCTCTAAGTTAGTTACTCTTGAGAGACCGAGCCTTCCTTCACGTAGCAAGCTGTCTAGGCGCTCCTTCCAGCATGCTGCCCCGCAGATCTGGAATTTTCTTCCTTCCACTCTGCGCACCCCCTTGTCTATTCCTGGTCAGCCTTTCCTACTCCGCGAACAGTTTCATAGGCGATTGAAATCTTTTCTCTTCAACTTTTCATATCCACCAAACGTCCACGAATAGTACTCTTCCTTGGACTGACCACCCGGATTTTGGCTCGCACCGTTTGTGGATCCCTCACTCTGCTCATCGGCTTGGATTTGGTATCACAGTTCTCAATGTTGTCATGGACAACAGTAGCACTCTAATCGTATTGTTGTTGTTGTTTTTTGTTAGTATTATGGTATATGAAAGAATTTATAAAAGTTATTTATTTTTCAGAAGCATACGTTCTGCGATGAATGGAGTATCTTTGTCAACACTGAAGAAGATTGCGGCTGTGGGAGGTGTGGCTGCTATAGCTGGAGCTGCATTCTTCTCCTGGAAAATACAAGGTAGCAATCAACAGCATATTAAATTAAGGATGTGGTTTATTGGCTTCCTTTTGAAATCATTTCAGTTTCAGTTTTAAATCTCTTAAACTCTGTATCTTTTGCTGTTTAGTTGTAGCATCAATTTTATAAATCATTCATATTTTAGTCGGAGTAAACTAATAGAAGTCATTTCATTTTTGTATGAGCTTCAGACTTTCAGTTTACTACAGTATTACTGGTCATGGGGCCACTCTTTCCTGTTTGAACAAGAATATGCTAAACCTCAGTGAATAGCATTTGGTTGATTGCTTGATTGTTCAGTCATTGAGAATTAGATGTCATTTATTTTTGCGATACTTGTCAAAGGATTCAATGAATAAGATGTTTGATTTTGATTTAAACGATTGATTAGATTTAAATGTCTGATGCATTTATGTTCATTGATATGATGTTTGCATGATGTGTCTGTGTACTGTGATTTGTCTTATACTCTTTTGTTTACTTTGGTTCTAATAAACTTGTTTAATTGTTGCAGATAATTTTCGTCGCGAGCCGTATTACATTGAATCAGTTGAGCTACTGAGAGGTTATCCACCTGCCATCAATCTTCTGGGAAATCCCATAAAGACTGGGAGACTTGACCTGAGTGGAAAAACCCAGACTTATTCCGATGGCCTGACGGCTTGTGTTAGTGTTTAAATTGTACATCATAAGCTTTGTGCTCATTGAACTTTCAGGTCCTAGACTTTTGTGGCTGTGATTCCTTCTCCCTTTATTCATGTTTCTCTCTTAGTGCACTGCCTACTGGCAGGTCCATGGTATGTAACGCCTCCACACTATACGACTATATATATATTGTTATTGTTATTGTTATTGACTAATGTGCTGAGGAGAAGTAAGATCCTAAACGAAAGCCAGTCCGGTGATCAAAAAATGGTCGAGGTAGATTGATTATGTCTATGGTGGGAAAAGGTAAGTTTTAAGCTTGCTAGAGAATGTTGAAAATATATATAAACCTGGTGTTATATATATATAATATATGGTGTAATAAATATAAACCTGGTGTAATATATGCACAAGTGTATTGTAGTCTTCAATTCTTTCAGTTGTTTTGAGGCTTATGCTTGTAATGCAAATGACTGCAATTTCTTCGAGAAGCTGTGTTTAAATATATGTTTTTTTAAAAATCTTTTTTGCAGTTGCTAATTTTGCTTTATCTTTTTTCTAGTTGAGTGTTGGCTCTGTAAAGATTTCTACATATGAGTTATACTTGTTATATGCTCTTCCAGAATTTTCTTATTATTGGCATAGTTTGCTGTATACATATACTTACAAAACAACTGAGAGTAATGTTCAATATTTGTTTTGGCTTCAGTTAACAATACCTGTGCGTGGGTCAAAAGAGAAAGGATCGTTGCAGTGCTTTGCAAGTCGTTCTACAGCAAGTGAAAGGTAACTCAATGGTTTCTTGATGCTAATTAATAATAATAAAAATAATGAAGGTTTGACGTCCGTTTCCTCCTCCAGGGATGATGTCAGGGACGTCCCTACAGCACACATCACTACAGATCAATTCACCCAGACCAATCTGCAAAATAAATGTGCTGAGGAGCAGTAAGGTCCTAAACGAAAGCCAGTCCGGTGATAAATTAATTTTGAACAATAGATTAATGAATTAATCAATCTCCAATCAGGCTTGGACATATGTCTGACAGTATTATAGACTAATCAGCAAACTGATGATTTAAAAGTTAAACACACATTATAGTGAAATGATCATCTTTGATGATATCTAATCATTAGGCTGTTTAGTCAGTTATCCATATTACCAGTCCACGATTTTATTGTCGGATCAGCTCAATTGGTATTGGTCGTAGGACCTCAGGAACAGCCATTTAAAATTTCAAGACGTTACTTAACGCACTAATACACTGAACTATTGAGACAACACTGATTTCTCAATGAGCTGTGTAAACACTGTAATAACACTGATGTATATATAATTACTTGGATTCTGCAGCGCTTGTACATATGTATAGATTGATAGATTGATTGTCTGGTAGTGTGATAAAGCTATTTAATTATTAATCACTTGAAAACTGAATAGCAGACTAATTACCTTTTATTGATTGATTAACTAAATAGGATTCATTGATTGACTGATTGATTGGTTGGTTGAAGGATTGATTGAACAGATGATTGAATGAATAGATTGTATTTTTGTTTTTATACAGCTGGATAGTTGACAAGCTGGATCTGGAAGTTAAGGATAGAAAATGGACGTTCTATATGAATCCTAATTCAAAGAACCAGACCTCTAAAGATTCAGAATTAGCTAGCTCAGAGAAATTAGACATTGTCAAAGATATTGAAACTCCTAATCTGGAGTCGATTTTGTCTACTAGGACTGAAGATACAAACAGTGATCTTGTGTATTTAAAGCTCAAGTCGTAGTTTAGGTTTAAGATTTCGTTGTGTCATTAAGTCAAAATGTTTTTTATTGTTCGTGTAATGCTTTCAAGTCATTGGTCATTCAAATCTTTAAATTTTTAACAGTTGCTCACCAAAATATAAAGTAAATATGGACAGGGAAGTCCACCTCCACCCCCTCCCCCAGCCCTCTACTGTTTCGGAGTGTTGCCACATTCTGTAGTGGACTGAAAACATCTTTCCCCACTATGTATTTATAACATCTATATCATATCGCGGTTGAATATCTTACCGACGTCCCCACTGCCTGGAACCGGTGGCGATGTCGGTAAGATATTGGACCGCGGTCGGTAAGATATTCGACCGCGGATCAGTATGTGCGGGTTTCAAATCCTTGACTCGCCTGTCACTGACATCGCTTTCGAGTGAGGAAACTGGCTTTAACATTAGCTTTAGCGGCTATTACCATCTTGCCTGACTTTTTGTCACCGGACCTGCATCGTGTAGGAACTCTATTCTTTCTGTTCAGACATTGTTACATGTCGTTTGGTAAATCGATTAGTAGTGACGTGTAATGTGGGACGTCCCTGACACCGTCCTGATATTAGGAAACGAATGCTTAAGCATTATTATTATTGTCTGCATGCTTACCCCTTCGCCTAATTCACGATACCTAATTTTCCCACTTACCTCTCTTTTTAAAAACTGCAATTTTTCTTTCCCCTGCCTGCCCCTTCCTCCCATTACCTTGTCAACTTAATAAGCAATTTGTGTCGATGTTAACATATAGATGAAATATAAATAATATATATATATAGAAATATATAGATATATATATATAGATATAGCAGAAATATAGATGAAATAATATATTTTATTTCAAAATTATGAGTTTAGAATCAGTATACTTGAAATCCTATACATTAATACTGGAAACTGTCGGAGAGAAGAAATTAAATTAATGGGCAATAATAACATCATAATGTGCGACTGTCGTCAATGACAACATCTTGATTCATGAATTCTATAATGTAAATTTACAATTTAGAAATAAATGCAATGTAAAGCTGGGAGCACCCCTGCTTTTAAGAACAACATCGAGATGTTGTCAAGATGACATGACGCTATATATTGTTATAGGACACTAATAATGTTGACGGTAAATGTAATGATATGAAGAGAATACACTCTTCATGTATTGCGATAGCAAGCAAAAATAAGAAACTGACGCTCAGGATTCAGTTTTGGATTTGATTCGAAATTCAATAGTGCAGGCACGATATTGTCATTGACGACAGTAGCATTGTGATTGTTTTTGGAAAGGCGAATTTTTGGAATAAATAACACACATTATAGTGAAATGATCAACTATGATGATATCTATCACTTTTAATACCACATGTTATATCCGATAGGCAATTTAGTCCATTTTCCATATAGCCAGTCCAGTGAATGTCCGAGATTTTACTCTCAGATCAGCGCGGCTGGGATTCGAACCCACGAGAGTTCGATTCACCTCAGGGTCTGTCATTTAAAACTTCATGACGTTATCTAATCTACACCCTTATTGAGACATTCTAAATCAAATTGGAAATATTGGAAATATTTAATATTGGAAATATTAAATTAAAACCGGTAATTTGTTCTTCTTGTAAGCAATCGCACAAACTCGATGTACACGTTTACATTTTATATCACATCTTGGATGATAAATGGCACATGTTTACATTTTACGTAACAAATCTTGAAATCTTGGATTGGATTGGATGATAAAATAAATGGCATTATTAATTTTATTTTGAGCACTGCTGCCACTTACATCTGAAAAATCTGAATTTTGTGGGGAAGCATTATAGCATGTAAACAAGTAAACAAATAACGACGTTATGATTAAATTTTGATGAATTAAAGTTGAATTAGGCGACACAGCCGTCATGCTGTTCTCAAGTATGTATTGTTTTGATAAGCTTTTCGTATCGACACAATTAATTAAACTGTCATAATTAATTAAAATTGCAAACATCTGCTAACATCCTTCCTACAGAACAACAATCGGAGTAGAGTGCTTAGTACTGCTTTCACTGAGACTGATTATCTATTTATACTTTGAACTGATTATCTGGATTTAGGAATTTGCACCGTTTTTGGACCTTCCTTTTGCTCGCCGGCTTGATTTTGTCTCAATAGTGCTCGATGTTGTCATTGATGACTGTAGCACTCTAATTGTTGTTATGTTATCAGTAACTTCGAGCAACATTGAACACATAAGTATCATATAATTAGGTAACAGCTATACAAATTCTCTCTCTCTCTTAGTGCACAGCCAAATGGCAGGTCCATGGTATATAATGCCTCAAAAACTCTTTGTCCTTTTTTTTCTCTTGTGTACTCCCACATACCAGTTGATCTTTAAATCATTTAACATGATTATATACCATTATTCTTGGGGGATTCAACTTACCATCGTACGAAAAAAAAACAAAATTATGTCTCCATAATTAATATCTGCTCTCACACTAAAGTCTTAAACAATTTACAGATATGATCCCTTAATTATTTTGGTACAGAAAGTTCACTAGTTTGTAAATAGTGAGCCTATGTTTAAATTTATTAATGTTTAAAAATCTCCACTGATGGTTTTCTCCTAGGAAAGTTGACAACTCAATGTTTTATACTCTCTTAAACATTGCATGAAATATTGTCCTTTAATGACATACCATATTAGAAAGCTGTAAACTATCTGATTGTTCTTTAGTAAACTGCTACACTGATCTCTGACTTTTTTCAATTAATTTTCATACACCTTGTAGTTGAAAGTGAAATTGCAATACTCTTGTGAGAATTTGGATCATCCTGAACTGCTGTAGGTTCCTCCATTCCTGTTTGAATATTTGTAAGATTAACTAATGGTTGATTCTACAATTAAAATCTTGTATTTAATATTTCTATAATTCTCATTGCATCGTAACCTGCTATTTTTGGATTATTCTATTTTCAGGTATATTTAGAGCTTCAGTTGTTAGACTCCACTCCATTGTGTTCTTCCTAATATCTCTGTCAATTGGTGTACTTATATCATTGAGTCTGCATGACTATGCTTCCATATCAGATAGTCTACACTACGCTCAACCACTGCCGCATTCCCTTCTATATGCTAATTGGCTACGCTCAAATGGTTTACAAAGACTCACTGAAGCTGATAATGTATCACTGGGTTTTGTTAGTATTGGTGGTTCTCTTAGCTTTTATAAATGAATGTGTAAATAATATAATCTATGAATTATAATTATCTGTGCAAATGTTTACGGATGTGTTAGGCATAATTAGCTCATGTTTACCAAGGTGCAATTTTTGATGGCATTTACAGATTTCCTTAAACCCTTAATTTTCGTATTACACCAATTTTTAATTTTTGAAGAAAGAAAGCAAATCCCTTTCTACTATGTAAATTAATTATCCAAGCATAATTTAACCTGTGGATTTAGATGAAATCTTAGTAATACCAAATTAACATGCATTAAAAGTGTGAGGCACCTGGTGATATCGTTGTCTGGTTTAATGGGGCATTAAGCTAGTTGGAAAGTGTTGTGCATAGAAAGAGGCAGCTATTTAACACTATAAGCTAAGATTAATGTCAGTTTCATTACTCGAAAGCGAATTAGCAAGATTTATTAAGTAATGTGCAATAATTGACAGGTTGTAGAATTCTAATGATTCAGGAGAATACACAGCAACAATAGTGGGGCAAAATTTAGTGCACTCAGTTTAGCTGCACGTCAATTGAACAACTTTAAGCGATGACGTTCCCAGTTAGTACTTTTGTGGGTGACCACCTTAGAAGACCGAGTGTTGACTGGTTTGAATGAAATAGTCCCGAGGGTGTTGGAAGATTATTCCAGATTCCACGCCGGCTGTAATCGATGCGCCAACGAAAGGCAACGATTACTAAAACCATGGAAAGGAATGGAGGAAATAACGAAAACTACAAAAACTGCAGCCAGGAAAAGAAACTCTGCAGCACATGCATTATGTCATGCTTGTAACTATAAGAACAAAAAATCAGAAAGTATTTCATGCAGAGATTGCAGAGTAGGGATGCTCTTCAGGATTAAAATTTGTATAATAATGCAGTTTTTAATCTATCTAATCCTACTTGACATTTTTTATTTCTTGTTTCTTTCAGAAGGTAGCAAGAGAGTCGGACATGTTAGCTGATCGTGTTCGTGTTCTCTGTTTTGCCGTCATCGACTCGAAAGCGTTATCTCTCTACTCGCTTGTGGGGTGGGGAGATAGCTCAGGTCCGTGGCGCTTGGCGATTGCTATAATCGACACGTGGGGCAAGCGCTGTGACAAGCTCGTGTTCTTTGGTAACTCGATGCGTAACAGAGTTAAAGGGGTGGACGTTCTGAAGCTGCAAGGCATGCCGATGAAGTCCTGGTCAGCACTGAGGAAATCACTTAGTGTTGTAAGAAACCGTTAAGTTTTCTGTATCATCATCGACATCATCATGTGATATCATCATCATCATCATCATCATGTGATATCATCATCACTTGTGAGATCTGTTAGTGTTGTAAGAAACCGTTAACTGTTCTGTCATCATCATCATCATCATCATCATGTTCATCGACATCGTCTTCATCATCATCATCATCATCATGTGATATCATCATCACTTGTGAGTTCTGTTAGTGTTGTAAGAAACCGTTAACTATTCTGTATCATCATCGTCATCATCATCGTCATCATCATCAGCATCATCATCTTCATCATCATCATCATGTGATATCATCATCACTTGTGAGATCCGGTATTGTAAGAAACCGTTAACCATTCTAGCAACTATACTGTATACATCATCATCATCTTCAGCATCATCATCATCAGCATCTTCATCTTCATCATCTTCAGCATCATCATCGTCACCTTCTTAATCAGCATCATCATCGTCATCATCATCATCATCATTATTACTACCATGATCATCATTAGCATCTTCATCATCATCATCATCATCATCTTCCCTTGCATCCCAGTTTTACTAGGGTTAAGACACAACTAGACCTTCCAATCCTCTCTGTCCAACACCGTATCATCAGTCAATCCCTTATTTTTCATAACTTCTTATTCATAGCATTGCACATCAGTTGTGATCTACCGCTCTCTAGCGTAGAACCCTAATCTTCCCTCAAACTCTCTTTACTACATCTTTTAACTATTCTATATTATTATTGGGTAAACAGGATTGTTGTCTCAGGCTATGATGCCCCTGCTCAGTAAATGTTAGTCGAATCTGAGGAAGGCACAGGGGATCCACCTCGTAATAAGCAGAATCCCCCAAGTAAAATGGTATATCACAAGGAATGTTATAAATAATTTAAAGATCCACTCGTTTGTGGACATGAAGAGAGACGGTAGATAGAAATGAATGGAGGCGTTATATACCGTGGACCTGCCAGTAGGCAGTGCACTAAGAGAGATAACTAGACGAAGCTGATAATGTTACAGATAGCAGACCGACACCTCGACAGCTACCATTGGTTCGTGCGTGTAGAGCTTGACTCTTTTGTCATCGTTGAGAACCTGCGCTATTACCTCTCAGTGTTCAACCCTAGCCTGCCTCACTACCTCGGCTGCATCACAGACACCTGGTTCTCCCCCCCGTACAATGTCTACGAGGCAGGCATAGCGCTGAGCCAGGGGGCGCTGAGGAGGTTGCTCGGTGCCTTCGAGCAGGGCCAGTGTCGGCCCAGTGACATCAGCCCGGGGGATAGAGAGCTCGGGACCTGCCTTGCGGCGCTGGATGTGAGTGTGACTGACACGAGGGACAGAGAGGGGCGGGGAAGATTTCTCCCGTCTGATCCCGAGGATCTGATCATTCCAGACACCAAGCTCAGCTCTTCTTTTTGGAGCCTGGGCGCTCAGCGGCATCAGCTCATCAAGGTCTGACTGTGGCTCTTGTAAAGTTTAGTTAAGTGTCGTTATGATGTAATCGCTTATTCGCTTAAAAATTTAAACGAATGGAAAGTATGAATATAGGGGATTGACTGGTGGTGTGGTGTACGACAGGGAGGATTTGAGACCATCTATTTGTATCCTGGCCCTAGTTGAACTAAGATTCAAAGGAAGATGATGATGATGATGTTATCGCTTAGAATTGACGTAGTTGCCTAGAATTAAAATAATCTAATACTTAGAGAAATAAATATTGTAGACAGGTTGAGTTAAGAGTGAGAGTGAGGGGGGAGGGGGAGAGTGAGAAAGACAGAGAGAGAGAGAGAGAGAGAGAATGTAAATTTTTTGGGTATCACAACTGATCAAGTGAGTAACTCGTTAACTCATTTTGGACCTGCAATGTGAGCCTTACACTGTTTTGAATTCTTTTCTGTAGCCCATTTATATTCAGATGTTAACTCGTGGCGTATGGCATGTTGTTTTATGTTCTCATGGAATGTTTCTGAAAGCTTTGTGCCGACGAGAAGAAGACATTAAACTCTCTCTGATTGGCTGAGCGTTATTGGATCAGCTACGCTACCAGAGATTTCATTAAACTGACTATTCATAGTACACTGTACAGTACTATTTATTTCACTCATTATTATTACATGCATACTATTTACATACATTACTGCTATATTACATACATTACTATTTATTTACATCGCCAGTGGCGATGTTGGTAAGATACTCGACCGCGGATCAGTATGTGCGGGGTTGAAATCATGGGCTTTACCGTCACTGACATCGCTTTCGAGTGAGGAAACTGACGTTAACCTTAGCTTTTAGCTTGTTTTAAAATTTAAGGTCCATTTCCACGCTCAGCTTTGATATCTCGTTTCATTTCATGTATATGGCGGCAAACCTTTAACTGACTGAGGCTGGCAGCTACAGTTTGGGGGGGAGAACTTAACACACTTATTTGAGCGTACGCGTCATAAACCAAGTTAAGCAGCGTCGGGCTAGGTTAGTACATGTATGGTGGGTCGCCTTGGAAAACTAATTGCTGAGAATTTTCAATAAAAACCCCTGAGTGTAAGACGGTTACTTTTAAATCTGTGCCTGCTGCTATCGATGCGCTACCTAAAGGCAATGATTAAAATTAATCACAGAGAGTTATGCTATAGTAATGAAAAATAAAAAACATCAACCGAACAAGGCACTATGAAAACGCATGCATTGTGTATTGTGTGCAGCTAGGCGAACCAAAAACTTCCCTGTAGCTTGTTGCTTAACTGACGTTAAATTTTTATTGATTGATTGATTAACTGCTGATTAACTAATTTGATTGATTGATTGACAGGGCTCACAATGCTGCAGTGACTATGCCATAACTTTTCACAACATTAACTCGGACTTGATTAATATCTTGGAATACTTTTTATACCGCATGAAACCGTATGGAAAGTCTGTGAAAGGAGTGACAAAGGACAGAACTAAACCTAAACAAAACAGAAATTAATTCCAACAGTATAATTTTAGTATTAAAAAAGTGTTTATATAGGCCTATTCTTGCTCAGAATGTTTGCATTACAATTTGTGCTACAATGTGTTGATTGTAATTGATCTTTCGAAATTTCTCTTGCCACTGTCACTGTTTCTGCTCTCCTCTTGTAATAATATAATGCCTGAGTGTCGACAGCTTTGAATGTATATAATCCAAGGGTGTTGGAGGTTATTCTTAAATCCGCGCCGGCTGCTATTGGAGCGCCAACAAAAGGCAACGATTACTAATAACCATGTAGAGGAAAAGGAGGACATAATATAAACTTCAAAAACAAGCAACCAAGAAGCGAAACTATGTAGCACATGCTGTATGTAATGTGTGTAAACTATACGGAATAAAAATGTAAATGTACAGTGTGGAATAGTGTAAATATCAGACTGGTGGGGTTATGGTACGAGTGTTCCATATTGTTATCTTGTTTCTTAAATGGCATAATGACATAAGCAATCTACCCTGACCATTTTTGATCACCGGACTGGCTTTCGTTTTGGACCTTACTTCTCCTCAGCACATTTCTTTTGCAGATTGGTCTGGGTGAATTGATCTGTAGTGATGTGTGCTGTAGGGACGTCCCTGACATCATCCCTGGATGAGGAAACGGACGTTAAACCTTTATTATTAAATGTTATACCATGAAGTGAATACTCCTAGGCTAATAATCTCTTGTGAGGCCTGGAGTGAACGTGGCACAAAGCTGTGCAGTCAAGTCTGTCCTATGTAAGATCTAAGATCTCTTGGTCCATCATTTGATCTCTGTCTTTATATAGTAGATGATTTCTAGTTTTACCGTTCCATTTCAATCTGAGTCATCATGGTGGTGTTGTATTGTTGTCATGTTGTCTAGCTTGATATGATATACGTGTCTTCGTGGTGGTGTTTTGTTGTTTTCACTTAGTTTCATCTTCGTCTTATATACAGTGAATCTTATTGGTGTTTTATTGTTGCTGATATGCAGTGTTATCATGCTGGTGTTTTATTGTTGCTGATATGCAGTGTTATCATGCTGGTGTTTTATTGTTGCTGATATGCAGTGTTATCATGCTGGTGTTTTATTGTTGCTGATATGCAGTGTTATCATGCTGGTGTTTTATTGTTGCTGATATGCAGTGTTATCATGCTGGTGTTTTATTGTTGCTGATATGCAGTGTTATCATGCTGGTGTTTTATTGTTGCTGTTGGTGATATGCAGTGTTTTATTGCCCCGATTTCAAGCTTCTTTGTGACTTGCAATATCAATTATATCATTGTGGTGGTGTTTATTGTTTCCTTATTGACCCAGTTAGATCTGATATACATTATGCTGCGTCTCTGTGATGTATGTTCCCTTAATTATTGTACATGTCGCATACTCGAATCCCCACAATGATTTACCAACCATATCATATCATTGTGATGGTGTTTATGGTTGCCTTATAGACCCAGTCGGAGCTGATACGAGTGTCATTATTTGCTGTACTTTTATTAATAAGAATTTAAATATGAATTTATGTGGTTCCTGATTATTTGTTTAGTTTCTAGTTAAATATGCTGTATTTATTGTTTATTATTGACATGGAACAAATAAAAAGGTTGAATGAAAAAAACAAATGTACGTTGTGTTTAAAGTTAAGACTTAATTACAAGCTACGGATATAACAGTCTTAACTGTTATACCAGTGCACTGAAGAGAGTGGAGCCGTTGATATGTCTATATCAGTACTCGTAACTGTCGCACGTAAGGACATAACTGTGCCTGCAGTCATCATCTTCTAACCTAGCTTAATATTGCTACAGCAGCTGAAGTATGTCCAAGTGTACTGAGCAGTTTTCAGCTGGTACAAAACTTAATAGCCTGGAGCACTTGACACAATAGTCCACAACCGCCCGTGGTGTTCCATTAGCCTTGGTTAAACCAATAAATCAATCTATAAGAATTTAACGTCCGGTTCCTCGCCATAAGGCAATGTCAGGGTCGTCTCTTGCAGACTCTATACAAACAGGCGCCAAAGCACCACACGATGACGACTGAGTACACAGAGACCATCTGATCATATCTACCTCTAACCTCGTCCCTGATATCACATCCCTGCAGTGAAACTGACGTTAAATCTAATTTTCTGCTTTCTGTTAATCATAGTAACTGAATTGCAAAAGAAACGAATCCAACATAAGAGCAGACTAATTGCTCCACTCAATTTATGCAATCTTGTCCCGAAGCTTAACTGACATAGTTTTCCTGTGGCTTCAGGTGGAACTTGTTTATAATGGAAACAAGTCATGCTGTTGCTTTGGTTTTTTGTGAAAACTGTCAACGTTTTTTACTCTTCTTCTTCTTCTTTCCACCTCTCTTCAATTTCTGGTTCTGATAAATCCAATGAAAACTTGCCTGAGTGGAATCTGAAATAAGATCCAGTTGATAATTATTAATAAAGGTTTAACGTCCGTTTCCTCATCCAGGGATGATTTTAGGGAAGTCCCCACAGCACACATCAATACAATAATAACAAATAATAACAAATTATGAGACAGTTTAGGTATACAGACGCTGTATTATAACAAATAGTGAGTTTCTCGCAAAGGTTTTTACACTAGTGTGACCTCTAATGTGCACCCACTGCAAAGCGTAATAATAGCGAGTTATAAGTTTTAGTAACAAGTTTATAATTATAAATAAGTATTAACGAGTTAGCTTTTCATCCTATGATCTCTATGCCTGAGCTAAATCGTACAGAAGTAACAAAAGACAGTAAATAGTCTATTTAATATAAATCTAAATTATAAGAAAGGAGTTTCGTAGTTAAACTGAACGTCATAATGACTATTTGTTAGCAAGCAGGTACGGGACCTGCCACTGTGAGCTGTATGCCAATGATCAGAGCAACCAACAGACGAACAAGTAGATAAGATAAGAAAGAATCTGTAAACATGTAAGTAGGTCAGTAGTCAAATTACGGTAGAAAACACATTATAACTAGCATTGTATAATGCAAGGATAATGTTCACTTTTGACACTTCTAGCAAATCTAAACTAACAAATTTTTGACCAAATTATTAAATCTGCTTTTCATTGATAGCCTCGCTGAATCTGGCTGATTCACTCTTCACTTTAGACAAGTATGTTATACAGAGTTTTCTAATATATAAAAATATATAAATCTCGGACATTCACTGGACTGGTTACACGGAAAATGGATTAAATTGCCTAACGGATTAAATATGTGGTGTAAAAAGTGATAGATATCAACATAGTTGATCATTTCACTATAATTCGTGTTTATTTTTTTTAAATACCCAGCTGACAAAAGATCTATTCCTGAGTTTACCTTTGGGTTCAAATGTACACGGCACTCTGAAGTTATCGCTGTGATATGGAAGACGTAGAGAAGTGTCGATAGGCAGCCAGTGTGAGGTAGAACCAGATGGGCTCTCTGCTGTAGAACTGTAGGCTAGGTGAAGGTCATACACCCCTCTACAATATACAACCAACAAGATGAAGGTCATACATCCCTCTACAATATACAACCAACAAGGTGAAGGTCATACACCCCTCTACAATATATAACCAACAAGGTGAAGGTCATACATCTCTCTACAATATACAACTAACAAGGTGAAGGTCATACATATCTCTGCAGTTTACAAACAATCAGAGCGTGGTAGAAATGTGAAGGTCATACGCACCCTGCAATCCACAAACAACCAGTGGAATTTACTTGCAGAAAAGTTGATTCATATTTATTTCACTTTAGGCTACATCACAAGAAATACATGAGATAAAGTGAAAAAGGGCACAAAGGCCACGAAAGCACTGACATGTGCTCTGAACAAACACAGCCAAAATAAACCACATAAAGTAGTTTAAAGCTTACAGCAAGTTGTAGTATACAAAAATAGGGCCACCTAGTATTTACATGAAACATTAGATAAATCAGGCACCTTTCACTCTGCGTCGTTTTCTTGATCTGTAGATGAGCATGGCCAGGGTTGTGACCCAACAGATACTGACCAGGTCGCAGGCTACCAACAAAACAGCATGTGAGCATTAGCTGCATACATTAAACCATAAAACTAGTAAATCAATGAAAGCTAGCATTAGCTACATCAGTCAATTCCCTATAAAACTTCTTAATCAATCATCATCATCATCATCATCTTCTCTTGAATCTCAGTTTAACTAGGGTCGGGATACGAATAGACGGTCTCAAATCCTCTCTTATTAATCAAAACTTATTAATCAATAACAAATATTAATTGACTCGGCTCTAAATTGTGAATAAATTGATTTAAATACGCGAGAAATAAACAGCAGAACCTCTTGAGCTTGCTTAGTATCCTGTGCAATGAGTTTAGACAGTGACTGTAACAGTAAAACAATTTGACAATATATCAAACATGGCTACAATCAATAAAACATGGCTACAATCAATAAAACATGGCTACAATCAATCAAACATGGCTACAATCAAAATAACCTGGCTACAATCAATAAAACATGGCTACAATAAAATAAAACATGGCTACAAAATAATAGAACATGGCTATAATCAATCAAACATGGCTACAAAATAATAAAACATGGCTACAATCAATCAAACATGGCTACAAAGTAATCAAAGTACGAGAAAGACAAACCAATATAAACACGTCATTAATTAACATCCTTTCTTATCTTCCGATGACAGATAATAGTGTTTACAAGGATAAATGGACTAGCACCGTGTTGGATCCCAGTTCTCTGTCAGCACAAGCCATGCGAGAACATATCGTACACATCCCAGTGATTAACCTATGAGCCGACGAAATGGGCGTTAAGTAATTTTTTGCTCAATGAACTCAGTCAGTGAAAGAGTGGCCTGATAAAGAAACAACAACACGCTGCACGAATGATAAGATGAAATGTAGTCAGTTGATCTCAGGTTTGTCAATTTCCATATAAATAATAAAATTATCCAAATATTCGTATTATTTAAAAACAGCACATACAACCGTTAACTTCATCCCGGCGTGGCAACATAACGTTAATCTGTTTAGTCTGCTTTCAGGTGCAAAGGCGTAGTGTGCAATGGGCACAGTATTGATAGACGGGTTAACTACTGTTAGATGAAGCTGAACATAGAGGTCAAAGTTCACCTGGGTTGAACCTGACACAGTATTGATAGACAGGTTGACTACTGTTAGATGAAGCTGAACATAGAGGTCAAAGTTCACCTGGGTTGAACCTGACACAGTATTGATAGACAGGTTGACTACTGTTAGATGAAGCTGGACATAGAGGTCAAAGTTCACCTGGGTTGAACCTGACACAGTATTGATAGACAGGTTGACTACTGTTAGATGAAGCTGAACATAAAAAGTAAACACGCATTATAGTGAAATGATCAACCATGTTGATATCTATCACTTTTAATACCACATGTTTAAACCGTTAGGCAATTTTGACCATTTTCCGTGTAACCAGTCCAGTGAATGTCCGATATTTTACACTCAGATCAGCGCGGCCGGGAATCGAACCCACGAGGGTTCAATTCACCTCAGGATCTGTCATTTAAAACTTCATGACGTTACCCCTACGCTATTAAAACATTCACATACGTAGAGGTAAAGGTTAACCTGGGGTTAAACTTGGTGGCTGCGGCAGCTGCATCGATACACTCTGTCATTACGATCTCGGACGTTAGAGCATCAATGCGACCTGAATATGAAAAATCAGAAGATAATAATAAATATTTAAATTTATTATTTGAGCTAAGACGGTGGCTTGTCGACAAGTTGTTCGACAACGATGCAGTAGGTGTAGGATTCAAATCCAGTGCTCTCCCCGTCACTGACACGCTATAAAGCACGAAACTGACGGTAAACTTGGTGTAGTTTAGTATATTTACTCAATCCTAGACAGCAACATGGAATGACTGATGATAGGTAAAAATTACGAAGAGAGAAAGAGAATGAGAGAGAGAGTGATAGAAAGAAAGTTTATTCCATATACTGGCATTATATTAATTTATTTGAAATTAAATTAAAAAAATTTCTCCACAGCATTAATTTACTTAAATCAAACTATTAATTAATGCAACATAAAAACAACAGATCTAATATTTTTAGAACTATTTATAAAAATCAAGTTAAAATCAGCATATAACAGCAGATCAGTATTTTGCCTAGAACAGACAGCGGTTTGACATGGGGGGTGAGCAACAACAGCAAGAGCTGGCTGACCTCTGATGAGCCGTGAATGAGGTCTGAGCAGAAGAGAGAGCCAGCTCCTGAGCCGCTCACTTCCCGTCAGCTCCTCCACGCCGTGCTCCGCCTGGTGCTCCTGCTTACACGTCACCTGAGTCAACTGATCAATCAATCAATCAGTCAATGAATCAGTCAGTCAATCAAACTATCTATATATCTATCTAGTAATCAATTAATCCATCCATCAGTCAATCAATCAGTCAATCAATTCATATATCTATCAATCAATCAATCAATCAGTCAATCAATCTATCTAGCAATCAATCAGTCAACCAATCTATCTAGCAATCAATCAGTCAATCAATCAATCTATATATCAATAAATTAGTCAATCAATCAATCAATCAATCTATCAATGTCATCAGTCAATATATCGGATATTAATAATTGAAAAGATCACGGTTGTATGATTAAACTGATCCATTCAGCAAATCATAGCACTCTGCCACGTGTTCTGCTTGACAGCTTTGAAAAACTGTTATCGATCTACTGAACGGCAGGTTCATAACAAGTTAGTAGCCTAACAGTAATCTAATAAGCTAGAAGTAAAATGTGTACGTCACCAGAAAACTCAATTGTCCTTCAATTAATTAACGGACTCGGTCTTAGTTATATAATATAGTCTTATATAATTATAATCTGTTGGTAGTCTAGACTCAAGTTATCTAGAGGTGTACTACTTTTCCTACCGCAGACATAATCAATCTACCCTGACCATTTTTTATCATCGGACTGGCTTTCGTTTAGGACCTTACTTCTCCTCAGCACATTACTTTTGCAGATTGGTCGAGGTGAATTGATCTGTAGTGATATCTGCTGTGGGGACGTCCCTGACATCATCCTTGGATGAAGAAACGGACGTTAAACCTTTATTACTATTATTATTGTTTGATCTATTCAGTACGTAACCATTAATTTAGTTATTTATATTCTCTTACCAGTCTGCGACCTTTGAACGAATGGCAGCCGTGACACTTCTGTCTAACGAGCAGCTTGAACTCTCCAGCGAGACTCCACAAGTGGTAGCCTACATTACCTGCGCTAGGCTGTCTGTAGGCGCTAGCGTCTTCCTGCATGCCTTCAATACATTCATCACAGCATAGAGCACTATATGAAGATATATGCAACAACAGACAATATTATAGTTATAGACACACTACTGATAATTATATATCAAAAGGAATGTCATAGATGATTTAAAGATTCACTTGTAGGTGGATATAAAGATTAAAACAGAAGATAGAGAAGAGTGGAGGCGTTATATACAATTCATATACAATGGACCTGCCAGTAGGCAGTGCACTAAGAGAGAGAGAGAGAGAGAGAGAACAACACCAGCCAGTAAGAAATTAATAGCTCGTCAATAACACCTCTACAGCAGAACAGAGGTAGAGAGACGAAGTTATTATTAATAATTTAAGATGTATTATTGTTTAAGATTTTGTATTATTTAAGATTTATTATTATGTAAGAGCTCAGTAGAGAGCACAGACCTTTAGCTTCCTGACTGCCCTTTACACCCAGCAGCTGTGAGCGACCAGTCTCTAGCTGCTGCAGCTGCTTGTTGCCATAGAAACTCCTGCCCAGCTGACCACATGCTGTCACAGCTGTAGCAGCAGCTGAGGCAGCAGCTGTTGTAGAAGCAGCAGTTGTGGCAGCAGTTGTGTCAACAGCTGTTATAGAGGCAGCAGCTGAGACAGCAGCAGAGGCAGCAGCTGTAGTAGAGGTAGCAGCTGCTGTAGACGCAGTAACGCATTCAGTTGCTTTGTTTTCATTTATTTTCTGTGGTTTGGATTCGGTTTTTGCTGCATAAAAAACAACAGAAACGTTAGTACGACTTCAGCAGCTATTTCCCCTCACTCAAGGCTCATTGAGGGAATTAAATAGTCAAGTACCCCAAGCAATCAGCAATCATGGGGTTCAGTCAAACCTAGGTCATAACATAACGACATCACCATGAAGAGATAGCCCAAACAATCAGCTATCATGGATCAGTCAAACCTAGGGCATAACATAACGACAACCCACAAAGACAGAGCCCAAACAATCAGCTATCATTGATCAGTCAACCATAGGGCATAACAAAACGACAACCCACAAAGAGCGAGCCCAAGCAATCAGCTATCATGGATCAGTCAAACCTAGGGCATAACATAACGACATCCCACAAAGAGAGAGAGCCCAAGCAATCAGCTATCATGGATCAGTCAAACCTAGGGCATAACATAACGTCATCCCACAAAGAGATAACCCAAGCAATCAGCAATCATTGATCAGTCAACCGTAGGACATAACATAACGACAACCCACAAACTTAGAGACCAATTTTAAACATCATCTCTTATACGTTTAATCATTCAATCAGAAAATCACAAATAACTGCGTAACATTCACATTTACCTACAACGTTCTAAAACATCATATTATTGACACGAACAATTGGTCAGTCCAGTAATGATGGATATCTCTTTGGACCCATGGAAGGTTAATCTTGTATCAGAGCTTGCTGACGATTGGCGCCTATCAATAGCAAAGATATGATTAACCACAGAAAGGATTAATAATAACCTGCCAGGAACCTGTAAAGCGGTCTCGATGACCGGACATCGGCCATGACACCGCCATAGAAATTATCATTGTAATTATTACTAATTCCACTTCAACAGGTTTCTAAAGGTGCAACAGAACATGTGAGATTTGGGCTGAAGCAGTGGGCGCAATGGTCAAATCACTGCTCTACCCGCCACTGATGTGCCTTCAAGACAAGAGCTTGACGTTAAGCTCGTATTTAGCTTAAAACTATTAGATGACATGATATCGACAGGATCGCTATACAAAATTGCATACACTAAAGTACATATACTAAACAAAAACATTGATATGACATGATCGCTATACAAAATTTCTATAGAGATGAGAAGTGTGTAAATCTTAGATGACACAATATATACAAAACTTCTATATACATGTAGATGAGAAGTGTGTAAATCTTAGATGACAAGATATATACGAAATTTCTATACAGATGAGAAGTTTGTAAATCTTAGATGACACGGTATATACGAAACATCTGTATAGCTGAGATGTGTGCAAATCTTAGATGACACGGTATATACGAAACATCTGTATAGCTGAGATGTGTGTAACTCTTACGTTTACAGCGAGCCTGTCTCTTTTCTCTCGCAATAGATTCAACCTTTGACGTCCCTGCCTCACTCTCTCCCAGTGTTTCCACATCTCTCTCCACCTTCACCTTCACCTCTACATCCCCTTCACACGCTACACTACCCTTCACTCCACTCCGCTCCTCTGTTCCTCTTTCCACACAACCTTCACTGTTCTGGGAAGCCTGCGTCGTTCTCGATGAAAGATTTCTCAACCGCCGTACCGGAGATTCTTGAACTGAGTCTGCGGCAGAGCTTTGAGACGACTTGGATGATCTCGAGGAAACTTGACGAGGTTTCTTACAGGTAAGAGAGAACGAATCTTCAGCGGAATCTGCACCTGATTTCTGCGAGGAACTGCGCGATCTTGATGCGGTGCTACGCTTTACATCGACAGAACCTCCGCGACCAGACAACGAGCGAGTCGTTCTTCTGCATGGGCCAGGACTTGAACCCTCAACCTCCCGTGGTTCATCTGAAGACATGACAAAGTCCTCCAGTGTCTGACTGTGGAGCAGCTCAGAGCAAACCTGAGCGTTCTGAGACTTGCTTACAATATCCTCTCTACTCTCGTCCAACTGCTTGCATGCCTCACTTTCCCGCCAGTCTATACCTTTCTTAACTTCCATCTCTTCTTTAACTTCCATCTCTTCTTTAACTTCCATTTCTTCTTTAACTTCCTTCTCTTCCTCAAATCTCTGCTCTTCCTTGACTTCTGATTTCTGTTCCACAGACTCCATTGTCATCTGCTTAGACCGAGAAGTCAAGTTAAGATCTTCAGTGAATGAGTTGAGCTCCATCACTTCCCTCCCCACTGGAGCAGCCCCCAGGGTTTTTCCAGCACGAGGACTGGCTGACCTACAGATCACTTCGCTCCCCACTGGAGCAGCCCTCAGAGTTTTTCCAGCACGAGGACTCATAGACCCACAGGAGCTGTGGAGGGAGGCGGCGACACTGCGCTGAGATCTGGCTGGGGAGGGGAAGGCCTCGTCCCCCGATGTGTCAATCATCAGCACTCCCTCCGCCCCCTCACTATCCGTTCCTGTCAGCGCGTCAGAGTCGTGGCTCACTCGCCTCGTCGACAGCCGCTTTGATCTCCTCACCAACTGCTGAGGTGGAATTTCCCGTAGAACCGGTGCAAGCTGGTATGAAGCAGAATTATCCAGTTCTAACTGGTTAAGTGATACCACGGGTTTTAATAGAGGCATTTCTATATCAGGAGGATGAATGGGTGATACAGAAGTTGAAGATTCTAAGTGAGAATGTATGACTTGAGGCATGTTGTCAGGTTCAGACACAGCAGTAGGAGTTGCCAAACTCCCCTGAGAGATGGTTTCTCCTGCACTAGATGTCTCCATCAAAACAACGCCCACTTCTTCCCTGCCGAAGCTTTCCGATGTCCTACCAAACGTCTCCAGTGCAGCAATGTCGAGAGAAGAAGAATCAAAGATCTCACTATCATCATCATCATCATCTTCATCTTCATCATCATCTTCAGCACTAGAAACCTCTGAAGCCATGCCGCATTCAGCCCACCGCTTGATTTCTAGAGTCAGGTCAGCCAGTCTAGCATCCTCAGAGCGCTCCTGACTGAGACGAAGCAGCGAGGTCTTGAGAGCGTGCTTGTGATAGAGGGCGCTTCGCTCCACTGCACCAATGGTCCGAGGCACAAATGGTTTGTCGAGGTAGACGACTGTTTTCTTAGTTTCCACACCCGTGACCGCTGTTAATAGATTGAGATAAAACAGTTTTATAAATATCAATAATATATATGTCATCAATATCATTCAGTCATCATCATCATCATCATCTTCTTCCCATAATCACAGTTTAACCATTAATTAATAATAATAATAATAATAATAATAATAATAACAAAGGTTTAACGGCCGTTTCCACAGCCAGGAATGATGTTAAGGACGTCCCCACTTAGATTAAATTCTTTTGAAAAAGATTCTATTAATTATTGTCATTAGTTAAGATTTACAATCTAGAACAAAAAGTTAACATAATTAGTTAATTAATAATTCATTCATCCAGCCCACTTCATTCCATCTATCCTCAGCCCATTTCTGTCCACTGTTATTCTTTCAAATTCTCAAAGCAAGATAACCCTATACATTGATTTTTCATCCTTTCACCACAGAATTGCTTCTAATTTTTAAATTCGATTTTCCCCAAATACTAAAACTGTTACAAAAACTTAAACGAATGGATAAACTTTAATAGGGGATTGACTGATGATATGGTGTAGGACAGACAGGACTGAAGAAAGTCTATTCGAAATTATCAATATATGAACAAGATTTAAGCCGAAAGCTCACATTTGACAGAATGTTCTCTGACAGTAACAGGCAGCTCCCACTGGAGGCCAAAGTGAGGAGGCTGATTGTCCAACAGCTGAGCGAGAACTGTGGTGGTCAACACAACGTCTGCTTCATACTTCACTGCTAGCTTCTCACTCACACTATCCTCACTTACTACCTGTCATCAATCAATCAATCAATCAATCATCAATCAATCAATCAATACTTCACTGATAGTTTCTCACTCACACAATCCTCACTTACTACCTGTCATCAATCAATCAATCAATCAATCAATCACACAGCCACTCAATCAATTCAATCGTCACTAAGTCATTCTATAACTGACCTTGTCAACAGTCAAATATCTGATATAATACTGCCACTCTATGAATTAATGTAACAACTCACCAGCGACTTTAAGTCAATCAAATAATCATCAACTAAATTGAGAAATTACTAATTACAACAGCCATCATTTAATCAATCATATAATCAATCAATCAAACAAACAATCAATCAACAACAAGATTAATCAGACCTTCCTGTAGCCCTCTTCACTCCCCGATGACTCATTCAGGTCACAGTGACCCATGACCTCTTTGAACTCTGACAGCTTTGATCTGCCGGTCAACTTGAGATCAGGCAGAACTAGCCATGGAACCACACCCTATCAATAATAATAATAATAATAATAATAATAAATGTTTAACGTCTGCTTCCTCATAAAACGTTGATGTCAGGGACGTCCCCCCATCACATGTCGCTACAAATCGATTCAGCCCAAACGATCTGAAAAAACCACTAGAATAATAAACCAATAATTCTAATAAACAACATCCTATCAATAAACCACACCCTATCAATAAACCACACCCTATCAATAAACAACATCCTATCAATAAACAACATCCTATCAATAAACAACATCCTATCAATAAACAACATCCTATCAATAAACAACATCCTATCAATAAACAACATCCTATCAATAAACAACATCCTATCAATAAACAACATCCTATCAATAAACAACATCCTATCAATAAACAACATCCTATTAAACAACACATCAATAAACCACATCAATAAACCACATATCAATAAACCACATCCTAAAATCAATTGACTACATTAAATATAAGTAAAACAAGTTTAAAGTCTGTTTCTTCATCAATGCATGATGTCAGAGCAACATGACAAATAGCACTATGACTGTTAACACTTTTCAAGTCTCTTATCATTTGTTAGACTCTCCCTTTCCGATAAACAATTATAATTTAGCGATTGACTGACTGCTACAACTATTCAGCTTTCATTCAATGCTCGTAATTATATGGAAGAGGACCCTGCACAGCCATATCCCTGATCCTATCAGAACTCTTAAATCAATCAATCAGCAGATCAATCAATCAGCAGATCAATCAATCAACAGATCAATCAATCAGCACATCAATCAACAGATGAATCAATTAGCAGATCAATCAATCAGCAGATCAATCAATCAGTCAGTCAATCAATCAACGCACCAGCTCTAGCAGAGTGCATAGTCTCTCTAGAGACAAGCAGCTCTGTTGTTGTTGTTGTTGTTTATCAGCGGCGAGTGAGACAGTGTCGTACTGCACGTAGTAGCGCGGGTACCTAAGTGCACGCTGCCGGTGCTTGCTCAGGTATGTCTGCACAATCAATCAATCAATCCATCTATCCATCCATCAATCAATCAATCAATTTAACCATCCATCTATCCAGCAATCAATCAATCAATTTATCCATCCATCTTTCTATCAATTCAACCGTTCATCCACCGATCAATCAATCAATTCCTCCATCTTATATATCAATCAATTAATCAATTCATCCATCAATCCATCTATCTATCAATCAATCAATTCAACCATCCATCCATCGATCAATCAATCAATCAATCAATTCCTCCATCTCATATATCAATCAGTCCACCTCTCAATCAATCAATTGATCAATCTATCAATCAATCAATACATTCATCCATCAGCATTCTCCATAAAGCAACAACAACACAGATGATTTTATGATTTACCTATCCCTTTATGAAGCCATCAATAATTCAATTAATCAATTAACCAACATTTAACAATGATTATGTTTGAGGGGAATAAACAGGAATTTTACTTTAATTCCTTATTTAATGGGAGAAATTCTCCCAAGAACAATATTTGCAGCATGAAAGAGATTTAAACATTGTTAAAGAATGAATTAAAAAATTAGTGCACTGTTATCTGAGACAAATAGAGAAAACAAGCAAACCTAAGATCAGTATATTCGTTGTTTCCACAGTTGCTTAATATAATACAGGATCATCGTTTCAGGTATACCTTGTCGAGTATTGAAACAACAACCTCTTAATTGCACAATAAGCGAGATAGCAACCAACTAACCTACAAAATCTCGGCAAATAATCTAAAAATATTTTTCATTCCACATACAGCATAGCAGGATCATGCCTAGCATCCAATACCGAATGTTTGGCCAATGAATAGAACACTAAAAAAAATTAATTTACTTTTAATTTTGTATTTTATTTATTTTTTAAAAATATTCTTTGATTTTTAAATTGTCTGCAAATAGTTTACTCCAACAACTGTTTCATAAACTCAACGAAGTCTTTAGATCATCTCTAGAGCAACAACAACGGAAGTTTTAAAGGCTGCTGGACAGACCAGAGAAAAGTCGAGAGCCTCTTGGCTAATATGCTCGTAGATCTCAGGATGACCTCGAGCACTCTGCTCCAAATACATCATATACTGCTCCTGCTCCAGCTTCACCCTCGTGTTCAACTCCTGCAGCAGTCAATTCCAAAAGAAGATAAAGCTGGTAAAGCTCATGTTAACGTCAGTTTCCTCACTCAAAAAGCGATGTCAGTAACGGGAGAACCCAGGATTTGAACCTCGCACATACTGATCCTCGATCGAGTCTCTTACCAACATCGCCACTGGCTCCAGCCAGTGGCTGCACTATACACGACAAAATCGTTATAAGAATAGAGGAAAAATTATAAACTTTCAAAGGTTTACGAATTTTTACAACCGAATCTATAACAAGCATATGTATTACAACTGTGACACAAATAAGTAAATACAGCATCCAGGCACACTACACAGCAGTAGACATACACAGCATCCAGGCACACTACACAGCAGTAGACATACACAGCACCCAGGCACACTACACAGCAGTAGACATACACAGCATCCAGGCACACTACACAGCAGTAGACATACACTGCACCCAAGCACTCTATAGAGCAGTAGACATACAAAGCACCCAAGCAGCATATAGAGTAGTAAACATACAAAGCACCCAAGCACCTATAGAGCAGAAAACAGCTCACATATATTTCCAGTAGTTCACACAACAGAAATGCTAGGAGCACACACCCGCAGTAAGGTCATTTCTTTCAGTTGCTCAGGGCCAAGGGGCGGCCTGTCCCTGTACTTGTCACACAGCTCCAGATAGCGCCTCTGTTCCAGGCGAGTGAGGGATGAGAGGCGTGGATAGGGAACTCTGAGACATGGAGTCACCGGCGTCACTGATTTCTTACTGCTGCGCGGAAAAACAAATATCGTCAGGTAATAGTGCAAGTTTAACGTTAGGTTTCAGTCTCCAAACTTAAGTTTCAGTCTCCAATCTTAGGTTTCAGTCTCCAAACTTAGGTTTCAGTCTCCAAACATAGGTTTCAGTCTCCAAACTTAGGTTTCAGTCTCCAAACTTAGGTTTCAGTCTCCAAACTTACGTTTCAGCCTGCAATCTTAGGTTTCAGTCTCCAAACTTACGTTTCAGTCTCAAAAGCATATCAGTGAAGGGCGAGCACTGGATTTGAACTATGTACCCACTGATCCTTTGTCAATTTATCAACAATCTACTGACTCAGCCGATATTTAGAGCAATAGTAACATAGATAGGCAATGATATTCTAAAGTAAATTACAAATTAGAAATGCACAAATTATAAAGTATATTTGTATAGTTAATATAATGAACACTAAAAATGACCATATACAGTAGCTTTACCTTATGGATTAAATTAAAATATGTATATATTTTTTCATTTTAATTTAAAAAAATGTTAAATTTACTAATTAGTATAGAAAATGTGTCCTTTTTAATTACATATTAATTTAACAGAAAATAGCTATCCATAATACAGTATATGCAATCTAATTAAATCTAAGTAACACGCATGAATATGAATTTCTAAACGATATTTTATAAAGTCATTATCAGCCAATAAAATCATGTGTAGACTTATTCCCCAGCTGAATGATTTTATTCTGTAATTTCAGTTGTATTATTTATATGAGAAAGACCAATGTTAGACCAGAATGAAAAGAATAAAGAAAACTATAAAACAAATTAAAGGTGTTCACAATGTTGACCCTTCAGCTTTAGTTTTATAGGATTTCATTTTATCTACACTCCAAGAATTACAACCTTTCTGACCATAACAAAAGTGATAAAAAGTTGACTTAAAGCAAACTTACATTAATGGCTTTGAACAAGCTGCCTTGACTTCACCTTCCGAAGACTGGCTCACCTTCGTAGCCACCCGCGCAGTGATTTCAGAAACTGATTTCTTTTGAAGGGAAGAATTTGAATTATCGCCAGTTACTTCGCCAATCGGACTGGTGACGGTTGCAGTTTGAACTGCGGGTGAAAGAGAATTTTCATCGACAGGACCATCTGGCGGTTGTTGCAGTTCTGGGAAGTATTCATTGTCAAAAGAACACTGCTGATAGTAAGTATGCGTCAAAAAGGGACTTCCTTTGAATCCATTGATCAGAGGTACATTCCTGACATTAATACAAGATAGGCAAATATAAAAAATAAGACAGCAACAATAAACCAAATTATCAATATTTGAAACTCCCGCGTTGACTGTCCGGGTTGATTGAAGAATTTACCAACCGGTGACTGCACGTGTCGTAGAAGGCGAGTAAAGCACTAAGATCCATACCAATATCAGAAAGAGCATTCGGTTGGTGAGCGCCTAGGCTCCAGAAATTGCTACAAAAATTTAAACGAATAGAAATGTCTCAAATAGGGGATTGACTGATGATATGATGTAGGACAGAGAGGATTTGAGCCAGTCTATTCATATCCCCACCCTAGTTGGACATGGATTCAAGAGAAGATGATGATGACCAATATTTGAAGCAATTAGAAAGAGTGTACATCTATTTTTATCGACAGAATTACCTTCTGGACAAATCAACATCTTCTCAAATTGAGACAACAAAAAGGTGACTAGAAGCTAGATAAATGGCTAGAGAGATATCTTTAGAACCAAGCTCCTAAAGTAGAATTTGAAAATCAAACATAGCCTTAACAGATTTTGCCAAAAGCAAGTACAAGGCTGACATAAACACTAAGCATTGAATCAATGGAAATATTTCTGACATGCTGTTCATTTTAAATGCAATTACACTGCCATATATTAACGTAACTTTTAACTAGCAATCAGGATACAACTTGCACAAGGACTAAAATAACAGTCCTAATCATTAGATAGAAAAGTCACTTGCTAAAGGCTGCAATCAATAGCAAATGAATGTAATCAAATAACAGCATTTTGAGAAAGTTGAGGATTTTTAAAACTCTACAGATAAATTGTAGAACTAACCAATTTAGCTTCACGTCATCCATCCTGCTTTATTATCTTTCATTCATTGCTTAGAAATACATAAAATTTAAATATAATCAAACAATAAATCATTCACAATTTGAAGCATTTTAAGCTTAGTACACTCCTATATGTTTAAACCAATAATTAGACATCAAGTAACAGTTTGTATACTACAATTACTACAATTAAGACTGTGATGCATTAACGTTGAAAATGTGGATATGGAGAAGAATGGAATGGATTAGCTGGACCCAATATGTTACAAATGAGGAAGTTCTGGAGAGAGTTGGTACAGAGAGACAGTGGATGAATGCATTAAGAATAGGAAGAAGAGTTGGATAGGACACATTCTAAGGGGGGAAAGTCTACCAAAAGAGGTCATGAAAGGTAGAAAGAAAGGAAAGTGAAATAGAGGCAGACTGAGAAAGGAGACGTTAGATGATTTAAAGAACGACTCATATACAAACATGAAGAGGACAACAGAAGAGTGGAGGTGTTAAATACACTGAGAAAGAGAGAGAAGAGAGACAGAGGGATTGAGAAAGAGAGGTATCCTAATTCATAGCAAATTATGAATTATACACAGAATTATACATTTAATTTCTCAATAGCGTAGTGGTTAGAGGAATCGAGTAACGACTATAAAAACGCCAGATCCTGAGGTGAATTAACCTCTCGCGGGTTCGATTCCCGGTAGCGTTGATCTGAGAGAAAAATCTTGGACATTCACTAGACTGGTTATACGGAATGGACTAAAATTGCCTAACTAAATTGCCTAACTAATAAAGTGGACTAAATTGCCTAACGATTTAAAATGTGACACTAAAAGTGATTGATATCAATACGTTTGATCAATTCACTATAATAGATTCGTGCTATTATTTATTTATACATAATAACATGTCAATCAATATAACTGTTACTATAGTTAATTTCATTAAATCATTTACGTTAAAACTAATTATATTGACAGCACATTACAGAGTCTCATTATTAGTTATATGTTAAATTAATTACATAAAGTATTCTGATAAATTTTCATTAATTAGCAAACGAATGAATTAATGAATGAATAAATTGGACTGATTTAAATAGTAATCTCGTGTTTATAAACTTCAATCAGCTGATCTGCAAACTTCAGTGTTGCCAACTAGCCACATTAAACATGCTCTCTGTATAATAAACGCCGAACTTTCTAAATCAATTAAATAGCCCGAAGATGTTCTTTGAATAGCACTATTTAAATGTGATGATTAAACATTCTATATTTATTTCTATGTCTCATTCGTCAAAAATGACCCCAGAAGAAAATTTAGCTTTATACTGTGTGTATCAAGGGAGATCATCGAGTGAAATATTTAGTTCTGATCGGAATACGTTCTAAATAGTAGTAAATGTTATTTCTTGCTCAATAGCTCAAATGTTAACATTTGCTGAAAAATCATAGTGGCAACAATTTAAATTGTAAGCTCTTGTTTCCCTATTTGCCAAATATCAGACACTACAAAAAGGTAGCTAGAGCATTTGACTGAAATGTAGTAGATAATTGATTAAAATCTAAGTCTAGCCCTACTTCTGTTTAGAAACACATTGTGCAAGAGTAAATAAGAAATGAGAGCAGTAGATTTATGATATATGTTCTATCTATCTCTCTAATTAAAATTTAGCTAGGGAACTATTAAAGCGACGAGGTCGGGGAATCGGTCACTTCGTCAAGACATAGATGTCACATGCTTTCGGCTGATACTGATTGATTATGGATTACGTATTGTTCCTAGAATGAATAACACTTGACGCACTTTGTTAACACTGCCAATTCGATTACTCTTTATTATCATTGCACTATTACAGATTACACAAGTATTGTTACATCTGTTACTATAGTTATTAGTTACTGTAGTTCTAATGACAAGTCCTAAGCAATTACACTTCGTTTCGAGTTAACTTAATCTCTCTTCACATAACTAGAATCAACTTTGTAATATCTCTCATGGCTCTCTACAACTCCAAACGCTCTAACTGCCTTCCCCGCCGTCAACACTTCCTGGCCATCAATGATCAGCCGAACTGCACCTCGCACTGTCCACTCACATAGTTCACTCACCCAATTCACTTGCCCTGAGCAACTGGAGCGGGGTCTTATATATACTATGCAAGAGACACAAAGAGATACATAGACATATACAGGGATACTAGTATGTAGACCTATACCCTATGCGGAAACTAAGTCTCATTCCTCTAGAAGGTTTCGGACACAGCGGACGACCTTCGAGACTGTGGATTACTTAAGCATTCAATTTAGATATTCACTTGGATTACCTGACAAAATGGATTAATCTTATGTAATCATGGATTAACAACACACTATGCTGTACAACCATATACCGTATGTTATTATAATTCTATATATTTACTATTAACCCATAACAATATATCAACAATAAATTAAGCCTCTTTGAAGATTATTCGACTCTAAATTTATATTTTATTTTGTGATTATACGTTTATTACATTCTAGTTAAACTGGGATTTAAGGGAAGAAGATGATGCTGATGATTAATGTTTGATTTTGAACATTCATTATGTTACATACTCCAGAATTTGAAATTTCGCATAACTCTTAATGGAGATAATCTGAGAAAACGCCCACACGTGAGAATTTCATCATAACCTGCGGCCAAGTGATCACATCTACAATCTCACTGTTTTCAACGATTTCGCCATCCACTAAACTCTAACTGTACTCCAGTTCAGGAACAGTGCTATGAATGTCTCAATGGCACAGTGGCTAGAGTTGTAGATAACGTCAAGTAGTTTCAAGTGACAGATCCTGAGGTGAATTGAACCCTCACTGGTTCGAATCCCAGCCGCGCTAATCTGAGAGTAAAATCTCGGACATTCACTGGCCTGGTTATACGGAAATGGACAAAATTCCCTAACGGATTAAACATGTGGTTTTAACAGTGATAGATATCAACATAGTTGATCATTTCACTACAATGCGTGTCATTACTATTATTATATTTCATGAACCACAAAACAATTCATTACAACGTAAAAGTTTAATAGATAAATAACATATTAACAATATTCACAGAATGCTTGGTCAAGATTATATACACAAGACATGTAAAATGTTAAAATGTATCTATACAATCGTGTAAAATTCCTAACAACGAATGTTCTACATTTCTCAGCCTACACTGCATACACGGGTGCGCATCTTCAAACACTCGTTTGTAATAGTCATTAACTTTTCACAAATTAGCATTGCCACGGAGACACACAGATAAGCTTTACAGTTGTTTAAACTCCAAGCTTGTCAAATCAATGCCTATAAACAGTAACATTTTCGACTGAATGTCTTTCTAATTCACCAATTAACTAATGACTGTCTAATGCATCTTCATGATGAAAGAAGTAGGCCTAACATATGTTTTGAATCTACAAGTAATTGCTTCCAATCAGTAAAATTAAGAGAAACTTTGATGTTCAATGAAACACGCTACAAGCTCCTATTTAAATCTACATTACCATGAACTTATTTTACTGCAATAAATGAGGATGATGTCAGGGACGTCCCCCCATCACATGTCACCACAAATCGATTCACTCCAAACGATCTGAAAAAACATGTGCTGAAGATAAAGAAAAAGATCCTAAATGGCGCCGAGCCGGTGATCAAAAACAGTCAGTCAAGATGAAGAAAGTCTATGGTGGGAAGAGATGAATTTTCAATCTACAACGGAAAATAGAACATGAGCGAAGATCAGGAGGCAGAGAGTTCCAAACAGTAGTAGCTGAGAAAGAAAATGAACGTCTACCTAACGGAGTTAGAATATTCGGAATTTTGAGCAGTTTGGCAATGCTTACAACTGTAATGCGCGTCGTCAGTTAAACCGGTATAATTTAGAATAACAACCGGCCAATGAAGGCCAATCATGAAGCAGATCATAGTTTTATCGAAAACAAGCACGAATCCTTCAGTCAAACTCTCTCTCTCTCTCTCTTAGTACACTGCCTGCTGGCAGGTCCATGGTATATAAGCCTCCACTCTTCTCTATTTTCCCTTCTCCACTTCGTGTCCACGTATGAGTCAAACTATCAGCAAAGAATCAATTGATTCATCTACAGATCATTAAATAATTATCATTCCGCTAATCGCCTACAACTTATCGATCAGTCACAATATCTATGTAGAGATGGAAGTAAATAAGCTACAAATCAAACTCGAAAAGAAGCGTTACCACGCAAACATAACCACAGGAAACAACATTAACAATGCTCTCACCACACGCACACTATATATACAAGTAGATAGTAACGTTACGAGCACTCGATTACAATATATTAAAATAAAAGAACAGTAATGTATGCAGTTGGAATGGAGAATTCCTGTTTAAACAGCTCGAGCATCTAAACATAATCCTGTTCTGAACACTGTCAACGGTTTAAAGAAGAAATTAAAATATTATATCTCAAAAATATTAAATGTCAAGATTGGCAAAGATGTGACAGTACAGTCCACACAGAAGCTCCACAAATATACACACACTCTGAATGACACTACGCACAAGTCTACAGTCGACAAACAAGCTCCACATACATCCCATACAACCCGAATGACGCTACGCACATGTTTAATGTGTACACACATAAGATCCACATTCATCCCATACAACTTGTTCTAGAATGCTGTTATACACAAGTCGACTAGTGCTTCGTCAGCATCAAACCACCCCAAATATTTAAATGAAGTGACTTTATTCACACGACATACTACACATGTTACAGAATTCGCTGATTTAATGTAAAGACGTGCCATACAACGAGCAGCACATGAGATTATTTACATTATTAATTTCTCATGTACACGTTTGACGTTAGATATACAAATTTCTGGCAGTAATACCCACGAGATGGACCCATCCTGTGTGCTTAACACACAGATCAGCCAATCAATCAATCAATCAATCAATCAATCAATCAATTACTCAATCAGTCAGTCAATCAATCAATTAAAGAGCCAGACAATCAATCCATCAATCAATCAGTCAGTCAATCAATCAATCAATCAGTCAATAAATCAGTCAGTCAATCAATCACAGATGCAATCAGTCATTCAGTCAATAAATCAGTCAGTCAATCAATCACAGATGCAATCAGTCATTCAGTCAATAAATCAGTCAGTCAATCAATCACAGATGCAATCAGGCAGTCAGTCAATCAATCAATCAATCAATAAATCAGCTAGTTGTACTATCTATCACTACTCTTGTGGTTACTCTTTTGCTGACCGTTCCGATCAGAGCTGACAGAGCTGCTCTTCTTGTGTTCTTTGCCATACATGCTGTCCAGTGTCAGCCCTACAAACACGAGTATCGTACCGAGCCACTGGCCGTAAGACATCGGGTGCCTGAATACAAACACCGAGCCGAGGATTGTGAAGAACTTCCTCGTCGTCGTGATGATGCTGCAGGTGAGAGGTCCAAACAGGTTGATCGTCATGAAGATAAAGTGCTGTAACATACAATAAAGGTTGATCGTCATGAAGATAAAGTGCTGTAACATACAATAAAGGTTGATCGTCATGAAGATAAAGTTCTGTAACATACAATACAGGTTGATCGTCATGAAGATAAAGTGCTGTAACATAATATAAAATCAAGGTTTAACATAAGAATAATGGCCTGAAAGTGATGTCATAATAGCGTGCTGAAACAAAAGAAGTCCAAATAAGATGAGATTTTAAAGTGACATCCGTACAGCCAATATTCAAACAATGGACGTTCAATTCTCCGGTAGCGTCAATCAATTATAGCCAATGAGTATAAAGGCTGGCTAAAGCCAGTGGCGATGTCGGTAAGATATTCGACCGTGGATCAGTATGTGCGGGTTCAAATCCTGGGCTAGCCCGTCACTGACATCACTTTCCAGAGAGGAAACTGAAGTTAACATTAGCTTTTTTTAAAGACAGAGCGCAATTTATTGATTGGTTCCAGAGAGGAGGAGAAATTAGAAACATGAACGGTTCTAACCTGTCCTATAGCACTGCAGACAGAGAAAGCAATGAGTTGATAGAGGACGGAGGGGTACTGAAGAACAAAGAGCAAGAACTCAACTCCCTCTCCAGTCACGAGTAGACCTGTAGATAGCAATCAACCAGTAGCACATAGAGACACACACAATATCACATAGAGAGACACACAATAACACATATAAAGACACACAATAACACATAGAGAGACACACAATAACACAGAGTGAGACACACAATAACACATAGTGAGACACACAATAACACATAGAGACACACAATAACACATAGAGAGACACACAACAACACATCGAGACACACAATAACACATAGAGAGACACACAATAACACATAGAGAGACACACAATAACACATAGTGAGACACACAGAGAGTCACCAGTAGACCTCTAGACAGCAATCAACCAATAGTGTAGAGTGAACAGAGAGAGAGAGAGAGAGAGAGAGAGAGAGAGAGAGAGAGAGAGAGAGAGAGAGAGAGAGAGAGAGAGAGAAGAGAAGAGAGAGAGAGAGTGAGATAGAGAGAGA
>CAJHZI010000693.1:360000-390000 GCA_905160935.1 Enchytraeus crypticus | reverse complement strand
GGTAAGCCTATATTGCTCTTTACATAAATATAGAAATATATTCTACAATTCAATAATTAAATTAGTACCAAGCCAATGTGTTATTGCATCTTAAAACCAACAGCAATTACTTAATTAGATAGTTTAAATTAATAAACCAGTATATAATTTACTGAAATTAGCCGATAAATTATAGCATTACCTCAAAGACCTTAGGTACTTCAGAGAGACAGAGAGGGAGAGAGAGAGAGAGAGAGAGAGAGAGAGAGAGAGAGAGAGAGAGAGAGAGATTACCAGCTTGAGCGAATAGAGCATTGATAACACACTGCACAAGAACCATGGCAGACATGTAAGTAAATCTCTCTCCTCCTTCTCCATATTTACTCTTTGTTCTAATTGAATCAGTCAATCAATCAATCGATTAATCAGTCAATTAATCAATAAATCAGTCAATCTAAAGGTAAGGGCAGGCTGCGTTTAAAACCACAAAAAATGTTTACATAAAACTTTACATAAAAACAATGGATGGTTGGATATGCTCATAGAAAGTTGAATTGAACATGAAATCTTAATTTTTATTAAAAAGTAATATTATAAACAAACTAAATTTAAAGTTGAATTTAGAAATATCCGAGGCATAAAACTGAATTTTATACAAGTATCAACAATATTGATCCTATTTGTTAAAGATTATGGCTCTATTTGATATTTAGACTAAATGCTAATTAATCCTAAAATAACACAATTTTATCAACTGCTCTATGAGTAAATGTTAAAACAGTAAATAAATGTGCCCGTAGAAAGGTATGTGACCTGGACTAAATGTAATAACCTAACAACAATCAGAGTGCTACAGTCATCAATGACAACATCGAGAACTATTGAGACAAAATCAAGCTGGCGAGCAAAAAGAAGGTCCAGACAAGATACAAATTCCAAAATGCAGAAAATCAGTCCAAAGATGCAGGGAATTAAAGAATTAAAATTAAATTAATTAAAGAATTAAACGAAAGACTGTGGGTCTACAATGCCAACCTGTTGGGAATCAATCTTTAAAGAGTTGTTAACATTTTCTCATGGTACTTCATTTTGGATTACTTCTACATATCTCGCTAAATAATAAATATTTAATAATAATAATTATTATTATTATAATAAATCATATAGTAATAATAATATTAATATTTGCTAAATGTTTACATTAGACGTAACAGAACCTAACAGCTGATCATATGTTACGTACATATTTTCCTGTAGAATCCCGTAGACAAGGTAGGACACGAATATTCCCAGGAAGCAGACGGCGAGCTGTCGATTGGTCCCGGCCATTTTCTCAATTTTCGCCCCCTCAGCGAATTTTAACTCCGATTTCTTCGTCACGACGAGGTTTTCATTGATATTAACGACGTGTGTTGATATCGGCAACATGTGTTGTAACGCCATTGGTTCTTTTTAGGTTAGTCGGTCAAGGGGCGTGGCAAGGCTAATTTTAGAAGCACAGGCAGTTTTATCTTTGTACAGAATGATAGCAACAACAGCAACATGGCATTTTCTACCGTTCAACAAAACTTAATAAATTCAAATTCAACAAAAATATGGCATATAGCATTTAATACTGTAACTCTGTAAGCTACATATATCTTCTACACAATTCATTCTTTTATCTTGTATCAAGTTAGTTGCTCATAAACTTAGCATTATCCGGTACAAATCAAAGATCTATGTCGTTGGACGGATTTTTTGAATTTTTGAATTTACACCGTTTTGGAACTTCCTTTTGTCCACTGACTCAGATTTTCCTCAATATCGCTCGATGTTGCCATGGACAACAGTAACACTCTACGTGTTATTATGTTAAGTTAATTATATGCCATGTTTTACTGCAATTTTTTATATTCGATCTTAATTTATATAACAACAACAAAATTAGAGTGCTACTGTCGTCAGTGACAAGATTGAGCACTGTGGTGAACAAAAACTAAACTAAATCAATCCGATGAGCAGAGTGTGGGGTCCAAAAACGGTGCGATCCAAAATCCGGAAGTTCGGTCCGAGGACCTATAATATGTGCATCAGTATGTTTGTATAATAGGCATCTATAAATTGGTGAAAATCTATTGCGTCCATCGATCTGCAAAATTATAAGATAAGCCTATTAAAGCCTACTTTAATAGGCTTCAAAATTTCCGAATTATAGTGCTAAGTGCATAGAATCTTGACTAATTCGATCAATTTTAAAATAAATTACTCTGCCGTTCTTTGAGCTGGAAATGTTATAATGTTCGAAATTTCGCTAGTTCTCAAATAAAGCAACTCATGCGCAAATGGAAGGCATCGCGAGGATTTAAGAAGTCATTACCTCAGTAGCCTTATACTTTGTCTTACCTACACTGTACATGCTATATAAAAAGCTTATGTTAACGTCAGTTTCCTCACTTGAAAGCGATGTCAGCGGCGGGCGAGCCCAGGATTTGAACCCCGCACATACTGATCCGCAGTTGAACATCTTACCGGCATCGCCATTGGCTTCAGCCATATTAGTTGCAGAAGCCTGTACGCTTTCTGCATAGAATATCTTCAAGTCATTGCTTAAAGAATATGAAGAATCTTGAAGAGCCCTTAAAGTTATAAAACGCATTTTATACAAGACAGTTTCTCTGACTTATAAGTCCATCACTACTCCCGGTAATAGTTACATGTCCCACTTACTAGGCCTACACGTGGGGCACCCTACCTCCAGGCAGTCGTCTACTACGTCCTCTAAGTTAGCTACTCTAGAGAGACCGAGCATTCCTTCACGTTGCAAGCTGTCTAGGCGCTCCTTCCAACATACTGCCCCACAGATCTGGAATTCTCTTCCTTCCACTCTGCGCACCCCTCATCTATTCCTGATCGGCCTTTCTTACTTTACAAACAGTTTCATAGACGATTGAAAGCTTTTCTCTTTGACTTTTCCTATCCACCAAACGTCCACGAACTCACAACAACACGTAAACCTCCATTCCGCTAGTACCCTTCCTTGGACTGACTACCCGGATTTTGGCTCGCACCGTTTATGGACCCCTCACTCTACTCATCGTCTTTGATTTGGTTTAACAGTGCTCAATGTTGTCATGGACAACAGTAGCACTCTAATCATATTGTTGTTGTTGCGGAGTCAGAATCTATTTCGTACGGGAATAGAAATAAGGAAGTTCATTTCCGACAAACGATTTATTCAAATAATGTAAAGCAGAAGTTTCAGACCTACAGTTCCTTAATGTCATAGTAGATAAAAACGATTGTTAAATCGTAACTGAAATACATAAAATATATAATCATGGACGATAGTTGCACTAAAGATTTATTTTACTGCAACAATTACATAGCTAACGGAGCTAACGGTCCATGACTATGCTGCCCTCTACCCTATCTCCACCCCTCCATTTAAACTCCACCCACATCCTCACAATAGACTCCACCCACATCCTCACAATTGACTCCACCCACATCATCACAATTGACTCCACCCACATCCTCACAATAGACTCCACCCACATCCTCACAATAGACTCCACCCACATCCTCAAAATAGACTCCACCCACATCCTACAGCAGACTCCACCCACATTTTCAGCAGAGTACTAATATACATATGGGTTATTACAGGTATACAGTTGTACTTATGTATGTATATATATATATATATATATATATATATATATACACACATATATATATATATGTATATATATATATATATATATATATATATATATATATACATGTATATATATATATATATATATATATATATATATATATATATATACATGTACATGGGTTATGTGTGTCACGCAGTTCTCTGCTATAGTTTTATCATCAGCTGATTGTCACAAACAGTCGCACATACAGACTCTAATTGACTACATACGATTGTACAGCGATACGAGTAGTATCAGTATTTCTTACTTACTCCTAATTACTCAATTGATTCATTATTCATTAGCATTGATTAACTCGCAACGATACTGAAATCTCTAACTCTGTTTATCAGTGTCTTGTCTGCGAGTAGTTTGTAATTTTATAGTACACCAGTTTCAAGACATTTTGCTCATGATCAACTGCTGTGCTTGCTTGTTGAGTCCACTACAAATCTTACACAGCTGCGTCAACTGCTATAATCCTTACAGCCTATTTCCAGTTCATCCATTCCACCAGTATCCTTCCTTCGACTGATTAGCCGGATTTTGGCTCGTACCGTTTATGGATCACTCACGTTCTGCTCATCGGTTTTGATTTGGTTCCATAATGATGGATGTTGTCATGAATAACAGTAGCACTGTAACGTATTGTTGTTGTTGTTGTTAATTCCTGTTCTGTCCTCATTTTCATTTCTAAATGTATATGTCTTTTTTAAGTTCTATTTGCTACCACAGTGCTAGTGGATCTACTGACCTCATTACTAGTTCTATTACCTCGATATCAGCTCCTGTTGCTATGATTTAACACTAGGCTCCTGTTGCTATGCTACAACACTAGGCTCATGTTGCTATGCTACAACATTAGGCTACTGTTGCTATGCTGCAACACTAGGCTCCTGTTGCTATGCTACGACGTTAGGCTCCCGTTTGCTATGCTACAACACTAGGCTCCTGTTTCAATGCTACAACACTAGGCTCCTGTTGCCAATCTACAACACTAGGCTCCTATTGCCAATCTACAACACTAGGCTCCTGTTGCCAATCTACAACACTAGGCTCCTGTTGCTATGCTACAACGCACTCCTATGCTCATCTCTCAGCTCTTGTTGCTCCTGTTGCACCTGAGCAGGTGTAGGAGCACGCCTTGCTCTGCTGGAAGGCCTAGGACTCGGACCCCTATCTGACGGAGTAGGAGGCTTGCTCGACAGATGATTTCCATGTCCTGAAGGACTGGGGCCGCTCTCTCCAGATCCTGGTTTGACCGGATTGATAGTTATTTCACCAGGACTAGGCCGCCTGTCTAACGGAGTCGAAACTCTTTTGGAAAGACTAGTTCTGCGCTCCGATGAAGTGAGGTCCCTATCCATCGATGATCGTCTTGAGGGACTGATCACTCTATCTCCGGGACTTGGTACCTTTTCTATGGGCGTTTGTCGGGATTGGCTAATTTCACCTGGACTTGATCGTCTTTCAAACGGCGTCGAAACTCTTTTAGACAGACTCCTAGCAGGCCCTGACGTGATTGGTTCGGCCTGAGTTGAACTTATTTCTCCGGGACTCGGAGCTCTCTCTGAGAGATTGGAGGAACGCTTGGATGAGCCATGCTCGGATAGGCTGGAGCTAGTCTCTACCTTTGTTACCACTCTTCTAGCCGGGACGGGGGTTGAGCCGGGTGGACCCGGGCTCGATGGCTCTCGGTCAGCGGCCGGGGGTCTGGCGGAGTCTCGACCAGGTGGGACGGGAGAGACCCTCTGAGAGCCCTGGTGGACTATGCCAGGCGAGCTCTGCTGGACTGGGCCAGGCGAGCCCTGGTGGACTAGGCCAGGCGAGCTGGCTTCATCCGTAGTTACATCCCCGTTAACAACCGCATCACCTGGTAATACAAACAGTAGAATTATAAGTTTTCAATTCCAGCAAAGTCAGTATAGTGATTAGAATAAATTTTTAGAAAAGTATCACAGAGAAAATTAGATGACTAACTGGCCTAAGCGTATAGAGTTAGTTTACAGTTACTAATAATATTTTAACTAATTGATTGATTGATTGATTGACTGATTGATTGATTGATTGAGACGCTTGTTGATGGATTGATTCAATGCTTAATATGTTTAAGTAAGTGATCTTCATAGTTCATACGCTTATGGTGAAAGAAAGTATGCGTGATTTATCGTTGAATTCATTTCTATAATGCAGTTCTCTAAGTCTCATTATTTTGTTACTTACAATATAAATATTGACTATGCTTTTAAAAATAACAAGTGGGTCTAATTTTATCCCATAGAAGATGTACAACTTATTTATTATGTATTACAGTATATATATATATATATATATATATATATATATATATATATATATATATATATATATATATATATATATATACTGTATACTATAGTGACGGGCGAGCCCAGGATTTGAACCTCGCACCTACTGATCGCGGTCGATGACTACCGACTTCGCCGATGGCTCCAACTTTTCGGTTGAGCAGATAGCATGTCGGAAACTTTTGAGATTAGAAACCGACGTTAACCTAAGCTATAGTTAACTTTAGCTGTAATTGCTTGTATAGTACCGTTTATTCCATTGACTTGGCTGCCTGCTCTAGCTACCATCTCTTCTCTATTTTCATCTTTGCCATCCTTGTCTCCATTAACAATCTTCGCAGAGTCGGTGCTCTTGCGGTGCCCGTGCGAGTGTTTGGACTTAGCTGAGCGGGTTTTGTGTTTCGAGTCCTCCTCGTCACTGAGCACAGCTTCCTGGGCGGTCACGATGCCGAGGTTGGGTGAGATGACTCTCTCGACCGGCTCAGACTCTCTAGCGTCCTCCGCCGCCTTCTTAGCGGCGTCTGGCGGTACCATACAATACCATACAGTATGATACAATACAATACAATACCATACAATACCATACAGTACAGTGCCAAACAATACGATACAGTACAAGTACTATACGATACAGTGAAGTACGATACGATACAGTGAAGTACGATACAATACCATACAGTACGATACGATACGATTCGATACGATACAGTGCAGTATGATACGATACGATACAATACGATACGATGCGATATAATACAATAGGCTACGATACAATAAAATACAATATGATACCATACGATAAGATACGATACCATACGATAAAATACGATACCCTACGATAAGATACGATACCATACGATAAGATGCGATACCATACGATAAGATGCGATACCGTACGATAAGATACGACACAGTACAAAACAATACGATACGATAAGATACGACGCAACATAACACAGCAACAACAATCAGACTGCTACAATCATAAATTACACCAACGAGCACAATTGAGTGGTATGACATGGACTTGCCGTTGGGCAGCGCACTAAGAGGGAGAGGAAGAGAGATAATAGAACTATAATCGACGTACAATACAATGAAGTATACATGCGTTATAGAGCAATAGAGGTTAGTAGTATTTAGATGCGTCAACACTTGCTCCTTGACAAACCAGCTCAATGGGCAACCTAACATTTACAATCATTATAAAAGTAATGAAGCATACTAACAATCATAATTTTCAAATATCAAAGACAATTTTTGAAGCTAAAATAACAATTATTATTATTATTTTGCCACGTATTCCTGAAAAATGGCTAAACTAAAATAGCCCAAGTAGAAAATATTTCACGAACATTTCAGTTAGTAACCCCCGAATTAAATACTACTGGGTTATCTTGAAATATGTTGAGTACAAGTTTAACCAGTTACTATTAGAAGTATAGTCAAGCTTGCTTGGATGTGTGTAGAGTATAACAATCGATGTAATTCAATTATAACAATAATTAGAGAAATTTCTCACCTTTCGTGGCTTGCTCTCTCCAGTTGCTCTTGTTGACTCTCAGACACTCCTCCCACACTCTTTTGACGCCAGGTGGAGGAGCTGATGCCGCTGTTAAATTCATTAATTAAAGTGCTAATTACTATAATAATAGAAAAGCTGGTAAAGCTAATGTTAACTGACGATCGGGTGAGTAGTCAGTGACGGGCTAGCCCAGGATTTGAGCCCCACCACATTTGAATGAGCAGTTAATGAATTCTACAAAGAGAAGATATATAAAGTCAAGTGATGTTGAGATGCAATAGAAAGAAGAAAATAGCTCATGAATTGACTGATTGATTGCTTGATTGGTTGATTGATTGAAGAAAAAATAATGTAAAGTGGATAAAGACAGACCGAAACCAAGAATGCGGATAAAATGTAATTAAACAATAGAACATTCATATACAGACCTGAAAAGGAAAGCTGATAGTATAATTGGTTGGAATAGTTATATGCCATGGACATGCTGTTAAGCATAATTCAGAGAGAGAAGTAGAGAGAGAAAGAGAAGAGAGAGAGGGAGAGGGAGACAGAGAGAGTGAGAGAGGGAGAAAGAGCGTGAGATAGAAAGAGAGAGAGAGCGGGCGAGAGACAGAGAGAAAGAGACAGAAAGAAAGAGAGAGAGAGAAATATAGCGAAAGAGAGAGAGAGAGAGAGAGACAGAGAGAAATAGAGAGAAAGAGCGAGAAAGAGAGTGATAAAGAGACAGATAGAGATAGAGAAAGATCGAGAAAGAGAGAGATAGGGAGACAGAGAGAGAGAGAGAGAGAGACAGAGAGAGAGAGAGAGAGAGAAGGAGCGAGAGATGACGTCATACGTTTCTCAGAGCTCTTGGTGCTGACGTCAGAAGACGCTGACGATGCACTTGATGACCTCGTACTTGATGCACTCGTTACACTCGGTGTTCTTCTTCTGCTTCTTTTCTTCTTCTTCGCCTCCAGCTGTGGCGGCTCACTATCCTTGGTCTCAGTCTGGGTGGACTCTCCTCCAGGCGTCACCGGTTCCTCCTTCTTCAGAGGTGCCATGATCTTGTCCAGCATGTCACCGAGCACCAGAAAACTAGGGTCGACGATAAAGTCAATAAATCCTGCCATCAATCAATCAATTAATCAATCAATCAACCAATCAAACACTCAATTTTAAGTTGACATTTAAGTTGACATTTAGTATCGTTTATTTGTTCATCACAGCACAGATTATACAAACAATAGGAACGTGCATGTTGTTAGATAAACAAATAACAATACAAAAGAGGCTACCATAAAAGAACCATGGCTCTGTTCGATAATACCATAATTAGCAGCTATAGCAGAGTCTACTTAAGTCTGAAATACGAAAATTTCTATTACATTACTAATTACAGTAAAACCGTTGATATCCATCCATACAATTGAACATTTTCAAATTAGGAAATGGCCAGACACTGGCAAGTGAAACTCAAAATAAATTTTTAAAAACATGTCCAAATTATTAGAAATTAAATAAGTAAACTAAGTGCATATCTCTAAATAGCAAAAAACTAACTATTTAAACTAAACTTTAGAGTGCAAAGAAAAATAATAAAACAAGAAAAGGAAAATAGAATGAAACAAAAGTAATGTCTAATGAACTAGTACAAGCGTTCAAGGAGAGCTTTACTAGTATGAATACATAAAGGCTTAATTAATATTGATTAAATATTAAACTAAAAAATTATTTCTTAAAATTAGAAATAGACGTAGCATTTTTATAACATCTGGCAAATTATTCCACAGTTTTGGACCATGTACAGATATGCATTTAGCTCGTATATTTGTACGTGAGGAGGGTACAATGAATTCATTAACATTTCTCATGTAGTAATTTGTATACTCTACAGAAGTGCTAGATATTACAAATTCGTTGCAAATTAATGGTAGGAATTATGTTTACATTTTAACATAAATAACACTGTGTTATGGTAATTTATATCAGACAATTTATATCAGCAAGGTCCTTAAATATTGGTGACGTATGTGATAAATAATTACAATTATTAATAATTCTAACCGCACGTTTTTGTAGGACAAATAATTCTTTTAGAGCAGAAATGGATGCACAACCCCACATAATGTTGCAGTAAGTGAGAATAGATAAAACTATAATATATGTTTAACCTATTGTTAAATACAGATCTATTTGAATGAACTGACCTATTTGAAAGAACTGACCTATTTGAATGAACTGACCTGAATGAACTGACTTATTTAAATGAACTGACCTATTTGAATGAACTGACCTATTTGAATGAACTGACCTATTTGAGACTCGGACACTAGAGTGTTCTTCCTGTCACAGAGGGGAGAGATTGGCAGTTTCCTCTCAGCCTCCTGATCTCCCTGTCTGAAGAATTCCTCCACCAGCAACTCGGTCCAGTTCTTGTGTAGCGGCCAGGCCTTGGCTGGGTGACTGATGTCAGCGCAGTGTACCAGCATTGACAGAGCCTTCGACTTGTCGATACTGAGCAATCAATCGATCGATCAGTCATTCAATCAAGCAATCGATGAATCAATCAATCAAAATCAATCAATAAATCAATCAATTAATTAGTCGATCAATAAATCAGTAAATCAATCACTCAGTTAATCAATCAGTCAGTCAGTCAGTCAATCAATTAATTAATCTATCTCTTTATTATTAAATCACATTTTCAATCGATTATTTATTTAATAATATTAATCAATTTAGGCAGAAATTAAACTAATTAATTAATCATCGAATCATTAAGTCATCCGTGATAATGCACAGCAGTGGTTTCAATTAAATTTTTAAGTAATTCACGATACAAAATTTCCCAAAAAATTTACCAGATTAATAAAATAAGTAGTTTGTTTTTTCAATGGTACATGTAGATATTGGGATTTCACTCAACTAGGAAATTGTATATATTCACTTTCATCACATAATTTGGAGGATATGTGCAATACGAAAATATCTCTCTCTGTATGGCCCTCTTTTACACTTCTATTAAAAAATATAAAATAGAAATTTCGCTCTCAACTTCCACAATGTCTCAATGTGGTGTAAAGGACGCTAAATCGTAATCTGACATCGAGTAAGTAAAAAGCTGGTAAAGCTAAGGTTAACGTCAGTTTCCTCACTCGAAAGCGAAGTCAGTGACGGGCGAGCCCAGGATTTTAATCCCGCATATACTGATCCTCGATCGAGTATCTTACCGACATCACCACTGGCTCCAGCCAGTCTACTGGCTGGAGCCAGTGGTACTACAGTAAGTACTCCAGTAAAGTATTCCAGTAGATGATGTATGTTAAAATGTAAACACGCATTATAGTGAATGATCAACTATGTTGATAGATAGCTATCACTTTTTAAAATACCACATGTTTAAACCGTTAGGAATTAACCTCTCCGGGAGTGGAAGAAGATTCTTCATGTTCTTGACTTGCTGGAAATGATAGGACATATCGGTGGCTAGAACTATGTCGATCACCAGTGTCCTGAACTCTCTGTCAATCAATCAATAGATGGATCGATCAATCGATTAGTAAAAAGTTAATCTATCGACCTATTTATCTAAAATTACTTGAATCAAGCGATTGCTAAATTATTTACTATTAAATTAATCAATCGATGAAAAACCAATTATTCGATCATTGCAATTTGAAGCAGCTGATAGAGATAAACTGATAGAGATAAACTGATGGAGATAAAACTGATAGAGATAAACTGATAGAGATAAAACTTAAAGAGATAAAACTGATAAAGGTAAAACTGATAAAGGTAAAACTGACTTAGATATACCTGATAGGGATAAAATATGAGTGAGATAAATCTGATAAAGATAAAACTGGTACAGATAAATCTGATAGACACAAATTGCTAGAGATAAATCTGATAGACACAAATTGCTACAGATAAATCTGACATATGTAGAGATAAAACTATCGAAAGCTCTTAGATAGCATTGACTATTTAAAAAACCTACGACTATCACTTAATTTGACAAATGTCTTATACAGTATGTAGATTTATTTCACCAGCCAGCTAGCAACATAAAAGTAAACTAAAAATTGTTTAGTGCCTACGCAAAATGCACAATTTAGTGTATGCGCAAAAGTGCATACACTAAAAATACACTCATGTCAATCACACGAGTAAAACAGCATAAAAGATAACAATGAAGGTAACAAGAGGCTTTGCCAGAAATACTGAACAAAGGTAAGAAACTATTATTCAAAATTCTATTAGAATATGATAGTATTCGGCAACCTGTACTCTTCTCTCTTGAGGTGAGAAAGAATATTGAAGTTCTCATCTCTCATGAGGCGAAAGACCAAACTGACGTGATGATTCTCTAGCACGGCCTTGTCGTTATACAGCAGAGCTACCTCCGAGCTGTAATACGATACAATACAATACGACGCAATTCAATACAATACGATACGATACGATGCGATACGATACGATAATACGAAATGCATTGCACTGCTCAATGCAATGCAATGCAGTACAGTACAATACATCACTACACAATAGAATTGATTGATTGATTGTCTACCGAATTAACTGACTGCTTAATTTTTGATTGATTGTTTGATGCCTGATTGATTGATTGAGCTCTCACTTTGTATTGATGTGGAAGGCATTAGTTGTTCCAGTATGTTCGTAGTCATGGATGATGGCGGCAACGAGCACAGCGAACAGCTCAAGATCTGTCAGCCATTGATCCTGTTCAATCAATGAGTTAATCAATCCATGAATAAATCAGCTGAATTAAATGAATCAATCAGCCGAATTAATTAATGAGTTACTCAATCAATGAATGAATGAGGTGAATTAATTAATGAGTTAATCGATGAATCAATCAGCTGAATTAATTAATTAGTTAATCAATCAATGAACCAATATGATGAATTAATTAATAAGCTAAAATTAATGAATCAATCAGCTGAATTAATTAATGAGTTAATCAATCAATGAATGAGTTTTATTATTAGGAGCATCACCTAACCGTGTTTCTAGAATATTGAAAGAATCACTTCTTAAAGTCCAATTATATTATTCAACATTTTCTAAGTTCATTTGGAACTCATATTTGAACTATCTGAAATATTTTGCGCAACGGATACTAGGTAATAGTACAGATGATGATGATACTAGATAATAGTACTGTACTACCGAGAATACACGCAGTACTGATTTGTCAGTCAACGTGTCACGTGAGGAAGAAATAAAATCCGTTACATTCTCTTTCGGCTCAGACCTTCTGTGACTCGAACATTAAAATGACAACAATTATGAAATGGTTGAGTAGGAGCTGCATCTGCCCAATCCATAACTCAATTATATAAAACAAAAGCTAAAAGCTAAAGCCAAGATTAACGTCAGTTTCCAGCTCAAAATCATCTCAGTGACGGATTCAATAGATCAGCTGTCAGCGAGTAGCCTGGCAGATTTGAAATCAGGATGTCTAGGTGATTGAAAGCTGAACGACTTACCGATAGACCACTCTTAGTGATGAGATGATTCGTGGTTTGCGTGACGTCAGCGGCGTGAATGAGATTGTGGTAAGTGTTGCCAAACTTACTATAGCCCTGTTCCATACGTCCTAGGAAGTTATCTAGTGCCTGAGTGTTAATCTACACAACAACAACAACAACAACAGGCCTAGGTGCTGATGTATAATTACAACAACAACAATAACAACAATACCACGCCTGGATGTTGTGTATTGAACAGTAACAGTAAAAACACGCTTGTATGTTAATCTATAGCAACAACACCAACAACAACATGTTGTACTTTAATCTATAGTAACAACAAGAGCACATTTGATATTAATCTATAGCAACAACAACAACATGCCTGTTGCTCTATAGCAACAACTACAACACGCCTGTGTGTTGCCCTATAGCAATAACAACGTCGCACCTGAGAGCTGACCTATTCACGAACAACTGCAACAACAAAGGCTTATTATCTAAACAACAGCATTGTCAGCCACAACACGCAGGATTAAATTAACGATCGATTGTTTGATGGATTACCTTGAACTTGATAATGAGGTCATGTTTCTGGAGCAGTTCATAACCCACATACTTGAGGGCATGACCTTCACCTGCCTCGTTCACTCTAAACACGTCGAAGGTCCACTCGTCCAAATCCTGTCAAACAAAGAAAATCCAATGTCACACAGTCCTGCGCATCATCAGGACTTAAGTATCTTGGCTGGAGCCAGTGGCGAAGCCGGTAAGATAGATACTCGACCGCGGATCAGTATGTGCGGGGGTTCAAATCCTGGGCTCGCTCGTCACTGACATCGCATTCGAGTGAGGAAACTGACGTTAACTTTAGCTGTATCAGCATTTTACTCATACAGCTCGACTGTGACTTGATCCCAGGACCTCAGGAACAGCCGATTTATGTCCCACAACATTGCGAACAAGATGGACATCATAAAGCTGTTGTGTTGAATACGAGCGTTACTATTAGCCACACTGAACTTAGTATCAGCCACACATAACCTAGTATTAGTCACACTGAACTTAGTATCAGCCACACATAACCTAGTATTAGCCACACATAACTTTGCAATAGCACGAAGAACTTAGTACTATAACCACACATAATCTTCATGTAGTATTAGCCATACATAACTTGTTTAACTAATTTGTAAAGAGTTATTCGACAAATCAACTGCTTGGTTTTATGTAAGACAAGACATTGATCTGACCTTCATAAGCAGCAGAACATTGGGGGGAACATGAAGACCAACTGTGCTCGACATTCTACGATAGATTCTACAGTCAATCAATCAATCAATCAATTAATCAATCTTATCAATCAGTCAGTCATTCGATCGATCAATTCAATCATTTAATTGATCGAGGGATTGATCAATCAATCAATCAGTCAATAGAGCGATCAATTAATCAGTTAATCGATGAATCGATCGAGCAATTAATCAATCAGGCAGTCAATCAATTATTAAGTCAATTAGTCAAAAATTTCTTTCATATTAAAGGCCACGGCCACGCCCAAACTATAATATATATATATATATATATATATATATATATATATATATATATATATATATATATGTATACAGTATATATATATACAGTATATATATATATATATACTGTATATATATATATATATATATATATATATATATATATATATCCCTAATGATATTATTGTACTTTCAGATGAATAATTTTCAAATTATCCGCAGTAACTAATCAATCAATTACCTAGAGCTGATGAAGCAGTTAATTAACTGTAGATAAAGCGAGCATATGGCGGATGTATTACATTATGTGTAATATAATACATCAAATGTCTTAGATACATGTGTAATAAGCGAGCTTATTACACATGTATTATATTATGTAGCATAGAGCTTTAAGAGTTTAGGGCAACTTATGGCATAACGCTTAATTATACACACACACACACACACACACACACACACACACACACACACACACACACACACACACACACACACACACACACATATATATATATATATATATATGTATAACGTATTTAGCTTATAGCAGCTCCCTTTATTAAACACCTCTATTTTGACGTATATCCTATTTAGGAATCTGTTGTCTAAACTTCTTATGTATAAAGTCAACTACTGGAACATCTCTATGATAAGCAGAACAAAATAATGAAATACTACAAGTCGCAGTATGTTTGTTGTCGTATTAGATGCTCTATGGGTTAATAATGAAGTCTGAAATAAAGATTATTAGATTAGATTAGATTAGATTATATTAGATTAGATAAGATTATATAAGTTTAGATTAGATTATATTAGATTAGATTATATTAGATTAGATAAGATTACATAAGATTAGATTAGATTAGATTGGATTGGATTAGATAAGATTAGATTAGATTATATTAGATTGGATTGGATTAGATTGGATTGGATTAGATTAGATTAGATTAGATTAGACTAGACTAGACTAGATTAGATTATATTAGATTAGATTAGATTGGATTAGATTAGATTAGATTAGATCATATTAGATTAGATTAGATTAGATTAGATTAGATTAGATTAGATTAGATTAGATTAGATTAGATTAGATTAGATAAGATTAGACGGCGTGAAGGTAGAGTAGAAATAGATTTTATCACGTCATTAGCCGAGATCTGGAAGCTTAGAGGGAATTTAATTACTGTGTTCTAAATGACGTCCATTAGTCGAATGTCTCTGGTGGAACACATGCGCCCTGATAAAGTTTAGACTATATGGAGACGAAGTTTGTTGAGCTTTATTTTTATTTAGCCATAATGAACTTGTACCTTTCAAGTTCCCGTGTTGTATCCAAACTACTATAGGATAGACCAACCGTGAACTACAGGCGATATAAGAGATGAATATATTTTCTACTGAAGAAGGCAATCGGAAACCTCCTCAGAAACTATATTTCTCAAAATAAAAGCTTTAGGGTTTCGGTAAAAGCACCCAGCGTTCAAAGATGATGGAATCGAGTTGTTGGTTAATGTCAGTGTTCATAACGCAATAACGCTCTTAACGAGCGTTAAAGCGGACTGGCAGTTGGATATGTACCTTGGATCTGCCATTTTGGCAGAACACTGATGAGTCAGAGACCCCATTTTGGACTGTTTAGATAATACGACTGTGCTCTAAGCGATGAGTAATATGTTAGCAAACATCTATGCGAAGACCTGCTAATTAACAGTTGGTCTCTCTGAACGAGTGCAACTACAAAATATTGAAGGATTGGCTTTCTAGATTAGTTAAGTTTAGAAAATGAGACTTAGCCGATCTTATATCCAATAGATAATAGATATATATAGATATTAGCGGTTTGAAAGCTGACAACATTAATATTTTGAGGGAGAAATTAGAAACACGACTATTTTGTAAGAGAAAAAGGAGGAATTTGGATAAACTGTTTTAGAGCTTCGAGTCAGCTCTAGGTCTATCATTTAATCAGTTTTTAATTATGATCATAATCAGGTATCTATTAACAAATTAATAAATCAATAAATTAATTAATTAATCCATAAATCCATCGATCTATCAAATTAATCAATCAATCCATGGATGAAGAATGAATGAATGAAAGGAAGAAAGAAAGAATCATTCAATCAATCCATCGATGAATGAATGGATGAAAGTAAGAAAGAAGGAATCAATCAATCAATCCATCCATGAATGAATGATTGAATGAAAGGAAGAAAGAAAGAATCATTCAATCAATCCATCGATGAATGAATGAACGAATGAATGAAAGAAAGAAAGAATCATTCATTCAATCCATCGATGAAAGAATAAATGATTGAATGAAAGGAAGAAAGAAGAATCCATCAATCAATCCATCGATGAATGAATGAAAGAAAAGAAGAAAGAAAGGAAGAAAGAAAGAATCAATCAATCCATCGATGAATGAATGAACGAATGAGCGGAATAAAGAAAGAATCAATAAGTCAATCCATCGATGAATTAATGAATGAATGAAAGAAAGAAAGAATCAATCAATCCATTGATGAATGAATGAATGAAAAGAAGAAAGAAAGAATCAATCAATCAATCCATCAACGTTACAAATGTATATTGTTTGATGTATATTGTAAATGTCTATATTTTCGTTTTTTGTGTAAATGTTCAGATAGAATTGTGACTTAGCTAACTGCTTTCTAATCAGATTAATTTGTAATTTATTTTCATTTCTTTTAGTTTGTTCATTAATTTTGAGATAAATTTTTATTTCAGTTGATTTTGCATTATACATGTATATGTCATTAATGAGTTAAAGACGGTGGTCAGCTAGATAAGATGTGTATCATCTTCCCTGACGGCCGTTGTTCTGGTGTTTATAGACTGTTTGACACACTGTGTTCCTGGGAATTTTTAAAATTTTTTTATTTCATTTAAATGTTTATTTCTGTTTTGCATTTGTCAGTGATTTAGCGTTGATGCTGAAATAAACACATATATCTCTCTATCTCTCTCTCTCTTTCTCACTCCATCGATGAATGAATAAATGAATGAAAGGAAGAAAGAATCAATCAATCAATCATCAATCAATCAATCAATCAATCAATAAGAATTTAACTCCGGTTCCTCGCCATAAGGCAATGTCAGGAACGTCAATCAATTAATCCACCACCTACCTATCGACCACTATGCCTGCTCTGATGGCGTTAGCGACGCTTCTGAAGCGGATCTTCTCTTCTCTCTTGCGCACGTTGGTGAGTGAGCGGGTGAAGGTCGAAGATAGCCAGTCCCTCACCTCTGCTGGCACCTCCTTCACTGACGCCGAGGTTGTACTTAGCACGTCTTCGTCTTCCTCATTACATATCCGTCTACGTTAAACGTTGTTCATGATTATATATACCAGTATTAAGAGAGAGCCCAACACTTTGATACATAACATAATGTAACGGTACACTGGGGTCAGGAAGCACAGGTGCTCGTTTAAGGCCCATTTACAGATACACTGTAAATCTTTGTCTTCCTCTCTATGTGTCGGTCCACATTAGGATTCGATAACTTCGTATAACTTTAGATTTAGTTTAGATTAGAAAATTAGAGATATTTAAAATAGCTAGTGTTTTATAATGTATCCCAAGTATGATGCGGTTACGTTCTCGATATCATCCTATGAAGATGAAAAGAACGAGCATCTCTAACTCGATATTTATAGCAACTAATTTTATTTAATAGTTTTATTTTATTTTTTAATGTCTCAATAGCTTTGTTGTAACGTCATGAAATTTTAAATGACAGAACCTGTGGTGAATTGAACCCTCGTGGGTTCGAATCCCAGCCGATCTGATAAGAGAGTAAAATCTCAGACATTCACTGGACTGGTTATACGGGAAATGGACTAAATAGCCTAACGGATTTAACATGTGATATTAAAAGTAATAGATATCAACATGGTTGATCATTTCACTATAATGTGTGTTTACTTTACTTTACTTTAATCAAAGTTAGTTTTATTTTCTCAATTAAAATTTATATTAAATATTAAACTGCAAAGAAGCAGACTAAATTTTACAGTTACTTACTTCTTTTAAAAAGAATAAAAGTGACTTATGCTATAAAAACTATAGACGTGGAAGATTAATCGTATTTACTTGGTCTCGTTCTTGTAGGAAGACTCGAGGACGGTGACTGTGTATTCCAGGTTCTTGATTAGAACAAACTTTGAGATGTCTTCATAGCGCAGCAGCTTTACGATGTGTTTCAGTCTGCGAAACGACATCAATAACCAATCAATAAATCTATCTATCTGTCAGTCAATCAATCAATCAATCAATTAATCAGTCAATTAATAAATCAATCAGTAAAGCAATAAATCAATCAATCGCTAATTAATCGTTCAGGCAATCAATCGAACAAACGATCAATCAGTCATGATTGATTGATTGATTGATTAACTGATTGATTGATTGATTGATTGATTGATACCTAATGGCGGTTACGTTGCAGGCCTCAGGTGTATCGGGGGGAGGCAGGTTTTCCAGTCTGTACACATCGAGAGTGTTACGACGCAGCTGAAGCTTTGCCGAGGAGGAAGACTTAGACTGATAGCTGCTGCTTCTGTTCAAGCTGTCCGTCCTTCTCACCGCCGCGCTTTTAGACTCTGCTCAGAGTAATAGTAATAATAATAATAATAATAATAAATTACAAATTAGTTTATTAATAATAATAATAATATTAGTTTATTATAATAACAAATTATTAATAATAATAATATCATAGTAATAATAATAATAATAATAATGCGGTTCATAATAATATTAGTTTCTTTACGAATAAAATAATATTATTATAAATTATTAGAGCTTAGATATCAATGAAGATTGACAGTAAGGATTATCCTTTAATAACTATTATAACATCTACAGTAGACGGCATTGAACATATTTGTTAATACGAGTATAATTTAGGAATTAAATACAAGTCCTTACTCTGATTGTTGTTTGCAGACTTCCTGGGTTGTGGACTGTTCTTGGTTCTTCTTGTGTTTCCTAGAATTCAAAAAATACAATTTTTCTAAAAATTTTATTGATCAAGAGTAAATGCGGAAAAAATAAACTATTTTAACTATAAATTATGATTATTAATAAAAATGGTGAGATTTTTATACGTAAAATGCAGGTAACAGACAGAAAAAAATATTATAACGGCAGTCATTTACTCTTTGAGCGTTATCGACTACATTAATAGATTTCCTTTTATTCATTTAGTGCCCTGTATTATAGTCCTTAATGTGGTAAAACACCTTTCTATTACACGTAATTAATAACTAATAAGGAACCAGAATTAAATTTAAAATAATGAGATGGCTGGATTCCTTTTCACTATAGTTTATTTTGGTATCAGTCCGTAATCTATGCAAAACACTAAATTGCTGCGTGTTTTGAGGTGTTTAAAGCTAAACCAGTTTCCATTAATTTTTGTGACAGTAGCACTAGTGTGTCGAGTAGAAGAGAAGCTAGCCGGTTCTGACTCTTAACCACTCCATTCAGAAATAAAGGACTAGAGAAAAAATATTATTTAATATTATTATAGCCCGCATTGTGTCCGAGCAACTACAGATTTGAAAAAAAGTATTTTTACATGTCGAAAGAGGCGACTAAGCAATAACTGAGGATGGAATAGAAATTTACCGCAAAGGTTTCTTCTAAATTAAAAAGTACATCAATATTCATAACTAAGACATGACGTTTGTATGATGTTAGTATACCATTAGTATACTCGCTGAAAGGCTCCCTATTGAGCAAGACTGCAGGCGTAGTAGAAATATGTGCATAGGACCTGCTTCCTAGCAGCCCACTACACATGTAAAGGCACTGTGCAACCGCCTGAGATCCTATTTTCCGTCCACTCATGAGGTCACTCTGACACGAATGTTTTAGTAGCGTAGGGGTAACGTCATGAAGTTTTAAAAGACAGATCCTGAGGTGAATTGAACCCTCGTGGGTTTGAATCTCAGCCGCGCTGAGCTGAGAGTAAAATCTCGGACATTCACGGGACTGGTTACACGGAAAATGGACTAAATTGCCTAACGGTTAAAACATGTGGTATTAAAAGTGATAGATATGGCGGGATTAGCGCACTTGGTTTAGTTGAGCGTCAATTATCGAAGTTAAGCTGCATCGACCTCGGTTAGTACTTTGTGGGTGACCACCCTGGAAGACCGATTGTTGGTAAAAGCTTAGGAAGGAAAAATCTCAGGGTGATGGAAGGTTATTCTTAAATCCGCGCCGGCTGCAATTGATGCGCCATCAAAAGGCAACGATTACTAATAACCATGGAGAGGTAGGAGGAAATACACACATTATAGTGAAATGATCAACTATGTTGATATCTATCACTTTTAATACCACATGTTTTAATCGTTAGGCAATTTAGTCCATTTACCGTATAACCAGTCCAGTGAATGTCCGAGATTTTACTCTCAGATCAGCGTGGCTGGGATTCGAACCCACGAGGATTCAATTCACCTCAGGATCTATCATTTAAAACTTCATGACGTTAACCCTACGCTATCAAGACATTGAAATTAAGACATTCAACTATAACCCTAACCACTCACCTGAAAGCTGCTTGGATCTTCTATTGGTGACGTCTTCAACCCAATCTTCTATACTCCTCGCATCGTCATACTTGCTTTGCGACCGTTTCTCTCGCTGCACGAGGCCGGTGTCGTGGTTGTTGTTGGTGACGTCGTTGCCAGCTTTGTGGTTGCGACGTTTCTTGGATTTGGGCGACAGTCTGCTGCCCTTGACCTCGAGGGGCATGTCGTGGGAGGGGTGCTGGATAATACGAACGTTTACCTGTCGTATCTTACCATGTAGCGAGCCCATAGTCTGCGGCATAGATTAAATTAATATAAATTATAATGAATTTCTATTCATTTGTATAATTACAGCAGCTATCACTAATGAGCACAGCATAGATCAAATCATCAGATAGATCTCATAGAGAAATATTTGACTCTTCTATTACTATACATCATCATCATCATCATCATAATCATCATCATCATCATCATCATCTTCCCTTGAATCCCAGTTTAACTAGAGATACGAATAGACTGTTTTATTACTATACATGTGCCATGATATTTATTTTCTTTACATTTAATTTAGAACTTGATTGCAGGCTGGAGCCAGTGGCGATGTCGGCAAGATAAGATCTCGTCTTCGAGGATCAGTATGTGCGGGGTTCATATCCTGGGCTCGCCCGTCACTGACATCGCTCTCGAGTGAGGAAACTGACGCTAACCTTAGCCTTCGTTTTTTTACCAGCTTCATTAAAATAATGCGAATAAAATAGTTTATTTTTAATTAAGCACAGATTAGCGGGTTCTGGGCAACGCACTTGTCCTATAAACCGGAGGCCTCGAGTCCGAATCCCAGCTGAGTCGTTTCAGCTGACACTACTTGTACTTGTTATTGGATTTTGTACTTTTTTGTACTTGTTGCAAAAACCTAACTGTAACATTATTGTTATAAATCGGCGTCTGATTTGTATATATATATATATTCATTTGTCATAGGCAAATTACTTGTCAGTGAATTTTTTCATTTCGTACTAATTTTCAAAAGTTTAGAACTTGAAGTTCGGATTTAATGTCTTGCGGAGTAAATGAACTGAAATTTGAACCTCAGCTCTGGGCTTTTCCTGCGCACACTCTATCAATTGTTCTAACTCCCTCTGTGAGAATTATGCGAATATTTCCTATCCTGCTTGTTTGAAGCAAAAAGTCATGGTATAATATGGTATTATACTTGCATGCATTGTCAGTAATTGTTTCAATTCTTGCTTTACAGGATCGAATCACCCCAGGACAAAGAAAACCAAACGCATTATGATACTACTAATAATGGTACTGATAATGGTACCTAAGGAAATGATATACTGCACTCTGCTATATCTCGTTTAGATACCCGTTTCTTAAACATAATGCCTCAGGTTCTATTTCAGTCATTCACCGCGTAGCCCACGCCTATTCGTAGTCACCGATCTATTATCATGTCATATCATTACATATGAGAACCTATAGTTTATGAGAAATGGATAAAATGAATGAAAAGCTTGGAAAGCCAGTGGCACGTCTTTTGTCAGATATAGAAATATGGAAAAAATTTGATATCCGGTCATACTCTCACAAAGAATTATTATATAAGAAATTTATCAAGAACATATAATATGTATTTGAATAATAAATGTATAATATGTATTTGTTTCGTAGAACATGTCTACAAACACAATATAGAAACAATAAATTATCAACTAATAGCTATAAAATTAATAATGATTAAACTGGTTAGGCCTACTTTCATTATTATCTTCCCTTAAATCGCGGGTCGGGAATTAATTAATTATGCCAACTACAATTTAGCTAATTAGATTTATCTAATTAAATAATAATTAGAAGTAATACGTGATAATAACTACGTGTTACACGTTTTATCATAAATATAGGAAATCTTTGACATATAAGGACTATCTAAATGTCTTCATAGTCACGTGAAACACTCTTCGGGTAAAGAAAATGAAGTTAAATATTCACCGGTAAATTGATAGAAATCTTATAGAACAGTATTTTAATACTATCAAGTATTGAAAACTTCCATTTATCAAATATAAATTTCTCAGTCAAGGATGACGTCCCTGACATCATCCCTTGATGAGGTAACTAACGTCAAACCTTTCTAATTAATACTTATTATTATCAATCATCAATTAACAAGAATTTAATTCCGGTTTCCAGCCACAAGGCAATGTCAGGGACGTCAATTATCATTTAGGCTATAATCATCATGCCTTTATTTACAATTATATAATCATACGATTACTATACATAATCATATTATAATTATACATAATCATATGATTAATATACATAATCATATGATTAATATACATAATCATATGATTAATATACAAAATCATATGATTCAAATACATAATCATGTGATTCAAATACATAAACATATGATTAATATACATAATCATATTATAATTATACATAATCATATGATTAATATACTTAATCATATGATTAATATACTTAATCATATGATTAATATACATAATCATATGATTCAAATACATAATCATATGATTCAAATACATAATCATATGATTCAAATACATAATCATATGATTCAAATACATAATCATATGATTCAAATACATAATCATAAACATAGATGCAGTTTGAGATACTGGTGTAAAATAAAGTTTTTTATTTTGCTAGAGTTATGCGCTTTGCTTTTTAATTAAACATCAATCAACTAATATGAATTTAACGTCCAGTTCATCGCCATAAGGCAATGTCAGGGACATCAAAGAACTGTCAGAGACATTGAAGAACAAAATAAAGAATTTAAGGTTTCTAGGCTATTTATAAATATCAACGTCTCTTTTGAATTTCAGTTTCAGGATTGAATTCAAATCAATTTGTTGTGATATAATATATATTGACGAGGTTTAATTATTTCACTCAGAGGTCGACTGACGCTCATACGACGACGACTGTAACTGAGCTGAAGAGATGACTACGAGTGCTTAGCGACATTGACTAATAGATATAAAGACGAGCTTCTAGTATACGTTGTTATGGCAACGCCTCACAGGCGGGCTTCGGGCTAATAAAGCCTGGAAACAGGGCTTCCGTCAACTCCTCTAACTTCATTAGAAACACCAGAAATACTCTCCCGCACTACAAATCGCAACATTAAATAATAGTTATTCAAATGCTTAGCTTAGCTTTACCAGCCTTTAGCTTAGCTTTACATTACTATTAGTGGCCAAGATGAAAAAACCTTCAGGATTCAAACAAGAGATCTAACTGGATTATAGCGTTGCCAATAAGATTTCGCACAAATCAGTAAATCTATATTTCAAAGGTTTTTAAGAGAATTAATCGTAATGTAATATTAAACCACTGTAGTAAGATAAACTGAAGTCCTGTGTACATATATTTTAATATTCTCATATGTGTTTCTATAAATACCCAGCACAACATATTCATCCCTTCAGGGATAAGTCAGTGCTGCCTCTGGTGCCTATCCAATTAGCGCATTAAGATCGCCACAGGATGTGAATTAGCACAAGTCAGTGGCACTCAGTGGCACAAGTATGGTACAAGTCAGTGGCACAATCTAGAGGCACAAGTCAGTGGCATAAGTCAGTGGCACAAGTAAGTGGCACAAGTCAGTGGCACAAGTCAGTGACACTCAATGGCACAAGTCAGTGGCACATACATGTAGTAACATAAGTCAGTGGCACATACATGTAGTAACATAAGTCAGTGGCACAATTCAATGGCACAGGTCAGTGGCAACTCGTTTAAGCTTCAGCTGATCTCACTCATTCAAGTAATTCAATTAAATACTTAAAATCAAATTCAGAAGTAAAGTTACTAAACAATATTTAATAAAAACAGTCAATTCAATTAAGAGTCAATTCAATTAAGAGTCAATTCAATTAAGAGTCAATTCAATTAAGAGTCAATTCAATTAAGAGTCAATTCAATTAAGAGTCAATTCAATTAAGAGTCAATTCAATTAAGAGTCAATTCAATTAAGAGTCAATTCAATTAAGAGTCAATTCAATTAAGAGTCAATTCAATTAAGAGTCAATTCAATTAAGAGTCAATTCAATTAAGAGTCAATTCAATTAAGAGTCAAATCAATTAAGAGTCAATTCAACTAAGAGTCAATTCAATTAAGAGTCAATTCAATTAAGAGTCAATTCAATTACGAGTCAATTCAATTAAGAGTCAATTCAATTACGAGTCAATTCAAGTAAGAGTCAATTCAACTAAGAGTCAATTCAATTAAGAGTCATTCAATTAAGAGTCCATTCAATTAAGAGTCCATTCAATTAAGAGTCCATTCAATTAAGAGTCCATTCAATTAAGAGTCCATTCAATTAAGAGTCCATTCAGAGCACTGGCTAGCTCTAAGATCAACCTTGGGGTCAATGCCCTCTAATAACATAGAAACATCCACCAAAATAATCAATGTGTCAATCAATAGCTTAATCGATCAATCAATTAATCAATCAAACAATCTATCAACCAGTCACAAAGTGTGTCAATCTATCAGTTTTCTGATAACGGTATCAAAGTGTAATCTCTGATCAGAATGCAACCTCTGATAAGAATGTACCTCTGATAAGAATATAACCTCTGATAAGAACGTAACCTCTGATCAGAATGTAACCTCTGATAAGAACGTAACCTCTGATAAGAACGTAACCTCTGATAAGAATGTAACCTCTGATAAGAACGTAACCTCTGATAAGAACGTAACCTCTGATAAGAATGTAACCTCTGATAAGAATACAACCTCTGATAAGAATGTAACCTCTGATTCAAAAAATAACATTTGCGGCTTTCAATATTATCTCGATTATTTCCTGATCTTATCTTGTTTTCTTTACAAATTTAAATTAACTTTATAGTAAATTTTATTTTTTGGCCTAGATAACCGCTAACTTTTTACATCAATTCATAACATAACACCACAGAGTCAGGAAGCAATTGCATGCTTGTTTAAGACTCAATCAACCTTAACTAACACCAATAATAATAATAATAACCAATATTGTAATATATGGCTGAGAACGACATTATAAAGTACATTTACCAAAAAGCAAATATACAACTATACACGTACTTAGTTATATGAAATTTTTCAAATTTCTATTTCTATTTACATGCATATTCCAGTAGTTATGATTTCTACCTTATACATCTAAAATGGTATTTCTTGTGCTGCACTCTGTAAAATTTTGTTCGTAACTCAAAACGCTCACCAGAGATTCTTGGGGAACCCCTAATGGATGACTTATAATACCTCCATGCATGCATCCTGCAAATCCATAGCTAGCAATACCCTAGCTAGCCTCTATCTATCTACTTCAGTACCCTAGCTAGCCTCTATCTATCTACTTCAGTACCCTAGCTAGCCTCTATCTATCTACTTCAGTACCCTAGCTAGCTTCTAACTTTCTTGCACTGGTGCAGTTAAACGCTAATATTTTTGCAAACCTCTTTTTAAAGTCATTTATTTTATTTATAGAACTGAGTAGATCTCCAATTCCTCTCTTGAAGATTTGACGGATGTTCTAATGAGCAAAACCTAATTGTTCATTAGCAGCTTCTTCTTCCTAACAATTCAATCATTCTACAAAGAGAGCTCTTTAAAGTCCTCTCTCTCTCTCACATACACACACACACACACACACACACACACACACACACACACACACACACACTAATCAGGTTATAGAGATGGTAATAACGTTATTTATTTATTTACTACTTTATAGACTGATTTTGACATGGTAGGCCTACAGATATCTAAATTTCAACAGACCCTAGTATTAATTTAAATCTGAAAACATTATTTGTATGCAATATCATAATATGTACAATAATAATAAAAAAATTTTAAACGTCTGTTTTCTATTCAGGCACGACGAATAACAAGATTTGAAAATAAAGTAAGAAGGTTTGTCAATTCGCAAAGTTTTTAACTGGGCTACTTTAAACTTTATGCGCTGTTTCACAGGGGGGAGGCCAGTGAAAATTGTGAAGTAGGGAAAAAGATTGAGATTGAAATCCTGAGGACTTGCTATCAACACGTGTAGGGGCCTATAGAGAGCTTGTGTTCAGAGAAGGGTCTATCAGAAGACATGCATATTCTTTCAAGATAGATTTCATATGAAGGAAATGATCGACACAGTCGCATTAATGTGCGTAATAGTAAAATCTGACAAAGATATGAACGTAGCAAGCTATTCAACCCGCAATTTGACGGAGGACCAATGAACGAAGAATTCTATGTAAATGCTGGATGTAAACGCAATATTCGTCCAGTGGTATTAACAAGTTTATACAACTTTAGTAAAGCGCACGTAGACCGTGTATAACAGTTATTTAATTATTCATTCGTTCATCGCATCAAACATTAAAATGCAAGCAGAGCAAATAGGAAAAGGAGCCATAGAATGTGAAAAGAAAATACAAACCATACTGGCACTTACATGGCCCTATTCCGAATATAGTTAAAAGTAGAAAATTAAAATGATAATAAAGGTTGAACGTCCGTTTCCTCATACAAGGATTTTGTCAGGGACGTCAATAAAAGCTTCATTAATAAAACATTCAACCTATAAACTTATAAAAAAAATAATGTTAACGTCAGTTTCCTCACTCGAAGCGATGTCAGTGATGGTCAAGCCCATGATTTGAACCCCGCACCTACTGATCCAGTCTGGTATCTTACCGACTTCGCCACTGGCTCCAGCTTATACACTACCCAGCTGTGCATTGATAAGAGACCTAGCGGCTCTACACAGCCGAGCTAATGAGCGCCCTCTAACTCTTCTCCAGTCACATCTTGTCTTAACAATGCGCCACTGCTCGACATTGAAATCGCGCCTCAATTGTTTTTCTCCGTTAAATTAGCGACGTACGTGCGTCACCACTAGGTCTTCGAGCGCGCGATCCCACAGGCGTTCAACTTTTCACGGCAATTAGCCCGGCTCGCTTCTGCGCAGCCTCCCGACGTGCCTACGGCGCACTACGCCGTCGAACTTCTTTTTACTGGGCGGGGATTCTACTTGACGAAGGGTAGGAGTGTCAGTAGGGGTTTGATTTCAAAATAGGGTTGGGGGTTTGTATGAGAAGGTGGGGTTGATGCGTGATGTGAAGTTTCGGTATGATGTGATATTTGCTTGAGGATGGGGATGTAAAGGGGTGAATTGTGGTTATGTGGGGTTTATGAGTCAAAGTAAATGAATTTATTATCCTGGTTAGTTAATATTTCATTTAAACTCAAATCAATGGAGAGAAAGAGAGAGAGAGAGAGATAGAGAGAGAGAGAGAGAGAGAGAGAGAGAGAGCGAGAGAGAGAGAAAATGAGAGAGAGAAAGCAATTTTAAATAAATGTCCTTCACAACATCCCTACCTCGCTCGTCCTTAATGCGAACATTCCCATAGGACGGAATACAATGTAAATCTAATGGAACCGAACATTAGAACCCAATACGGACGTGAACAGTCGATTAGGATGATATATCCATTTCGCGAATACCCATAGCAAACCTTAATACATTATCATTAATACCTTGTTCACTATCTATATCATAGTATTATTATTATACTTTACACTGATGTTGTTGTCGAAATAAACATATTCTCTCTCTCTCTCTCTCTCTCTCTCTCTCTCTCTCATCGAATGATTTTATCCGAATGTAGTTCACTCTAATACTATGCAATAATATATTAGAAATAAAAATATTTTTATAATATAAATAATATACAATTAATAATAATATTATTTCGTCAATGACAACATCTTAACACTGTTGAACCAAAGTCAAGTATCAACAATTAAAGGTCAAGAAACGGTGCTAGACCAACATCCGGTATAGCGGCCAAAAATATATATTAAAGGAAGTGAGGTTTAGGAGTTGGTTGCAGATCGTGATCAACAGAAGGAAAAGATACATGGAAAAGTTTGATCTTTAACTGCCTATGAAATTGTTCATAGGTACGCAAAGGTTATCGCGCTTCTTTCTTTTAGATTCGTCATATTAGGCAAATACGTCCATCCCTTACTAGAAATACCGCCACTATCCTTGCTAATTCTATAGTTCATTGAAAAAGCTGGTAAAGCTAAAGCTAAGGTTAACGTCAATTTCCTCACTCGAAAGCGATGTTAGTGACGAGAGAGCCCAAGATTTGAACCCCGCACATACTGATCCGCGGTCTTAGTGCTTTGATTGCTGTAATTCGTTATTACACGGGTTGCCTTCTTCTCTCAATCGTTTGCAGCACGTCCAAAATTCTCTTGCACGTGTTGTTTTGCAAGTCCTCTCAACTTCATTTTCGCTCTCTTTCTATACTTCGCAGTCTTCACTGGTTCCCTGTTATTCAACGCGTAAAATATAAAATAGCTCTATTAACTTTCAAAACTCTACGATTTGGCAAGCCTTCCTAAATATCTGAAATTCTTCTTCCCTATTGTCCCTCAAGTGCACTTCGTTCCACCTATGCCAATCTTTTCTCTGTTCCAAATATTCTCACGTCATTGGGCAGACGTTCATTTTTTACGCAGCACCCATAATCTGGAACTCTTTACCTGCTAATCTTTGTTCTTGTTCTTCCACTTTCTCTAGCAAGCTTAAGACTTACCTATTCCCACCGTAGACATAATCAATCTACCCTGACCATTCTTTGATCACCGGACTGGCTTTCGTTTAGGACCTTACTTCTCCTCAGCACATTTCTTTTGCAGATTGGTCTGGGTGAATTGATTTGTAGTGATATGTGCTGTTGGGGACGTCCCTGACATCATCCCTGGATGAGGAAACGGACGTTAAACCTTTTATTATAATTATAATTTATTTTTTTGTAGTTTTTTTAATAATTTTTAATTTTACCCCGGT